>CM053503.1:127132846-127236488 GCA_028627145.1 Eidolon dupreanum | reverse complement strand
TATTACCATTTTCAACTAATAAAATTCCCAGTTGCTTTTATACCATATGATCCATTAGGGAGAGGTTGCAAACTAATAACCCATGAATTGGATGCAGTCTGCCTGAATAGTTTTAGAAATTTTTGCTTTAGTTGCTGCATTTAAAATTGAGAAATTAACACACACACACACACACACACACAGAAAATCTATTTCCAATTTTGCTTTGAAATGGGAAGACCTGTGAGGTAGGACCTACATTCCTTCAAGGCAACACTGGGCCAGAACTAAAGGGCCCTTTCAGAGGGTATCTCTTGCCAGTTTACAAAATCCCAGTGGTGCCCTCCTGCCGTCCATGCATGCCACTCAGCTCATTGAGCCATTTGCATTTCCCTCTCCTGTCTTATACTCTCTAAAGCACCTTCAAATAGGCTCTTCGATGTTGTTTTAAACGAACTATAAGAAAATTAGGCTATACTATTCTTCACATTTTATAGATAAATAAAATAATAAAAGTGTTGATTAAGTGATGTGGAAAATGTTACATCATGAGTCTCTTGGGACTGAGACTAAAATCCAGACCACTTTTTTCTTCTCCAACCCTGTGAACAAACTCCTTGCTCTTGATTTCATCAGAAGCTTTGTCCTCTGTCAATTGCAAGAGGTTTTTTTTTTTTTTTGTTTTGTTTTTTGCTGTGATTGTAAGGAGCAAGGCAACTTGATGTGCCAGTTTCAAATGGTAAGTTAAAATGTGACCTAAGGGATCTGAGGGATGTCCTCTCTACTCTGCTAGTATACAGAGTGGTCTCCAATTATTTGCATGGAGTTTGGCTCCCAAGATAATTTGGTGTCCGTGTGGCTCCGTTTCACCTCTACTTATTTCCATTACCTTGCATATTAGCTATGTCAAGCTGATGGCCTGCTGTTCCCCAGGGTGGCTATTATAAATACTGATGCTACAGTGAAATGATTCCAGTCTTCTGGAACCTCATTTGGACTAAGCAAGTTCTTCATAATGATCATTAATGATGTATTGCTTGCATATAAATGTTGGATATTAATCTTTTGTTTACTTTCTCTATGCCATCAGACTTTTTCTTTGTAACGCACTCTTAACTGATGATCATAAGTAGCTTCCCTGTTTGAGATGGAGTGATTTTTTTAGCTGACAATTCGCTGTGGCTGTTGAAGGCTTGATTTTGGAGCCCTGGCTGATAGACCATTTTCCTTGGCAGATATAGCTGTCTAGTGCTCTTGGAGATTATACATAATTAGTGCTTAGTTATAAAACCTCACCTGAGCCTTTTTGTCTACTGGCTCATAAGTTTTATGAACTGGGAACAGGAACATGTACATGTCAAGAAGTCCCTGCAGGATGACTGTTATGGGTCTAGTCACCAACCCTGGAAGGAGGGATATCATGGATGCTGTATATCTTTTGTTCCTTTCTCACGGGACCTGGATTGGGCCCATGCTATAATAGGTCTGAGGGTTCATTTGGTCTGAATCCTTTAATATATCCCCTTCTGCCAAGACCAGATCCCAAGTGCAGGATTGAACCTGAGTCCCTCATAACTTGGGACAGATTCTTCTTCCTATATTGCATTAGACTGGAAGAAGTACTTGTGGTTTGGTTTAGTCTGACCTTATATTATGGGTTGTATCAGAAATAGATTAGCATCTGTGTAGGCAATGAAAGGTGCCAATGTTCCTCATCGCATAATGCCACCAAGCTTGAGCTCGGGAATGAGACAGATGTGAATTTGACCCCCTACTTTACCACCTACTGCCTATGAACCTTTAAGAAGGTTTCTCTCTCTCTCTCTCTCTCTCTCTCTCCCCCCACACTCTCTCTCTCAATCTCTGTGTGTGTGTATGTGTGTGTGTGTGTGTGTGTGTGTGGCAGACCATGTGCTTTTTTTCTAGTATTATTGTGATATAATTAACATATAACACTATAAGTTCAAGGTGTATTTAAGAAGGTTTTTAAAACTCTAAGCCTTGGTTTTCTCTTTGTTTAATAGGAATACTAATAGTATCCACTTCATAGGATTGTAGCGAGAATTAAATGACAAAAAATATATATATAACGCAGCCCAGACTTTAGTACAAAGCAGTGCTCAGTACAAAGTACAAAGCTATAATAATCATTTTTTTTTTTTATTATTATTCTGTGAGTCCACACTTGTCTCAGCTATACAGTCACCTCCTGACCTTACTCATCCTGAGAGAGGCTGTTTGCTGGGTTGTCACCATGTTCCTATCTCCACACAGCCTGTCTTTGTGATCAGAAGTTAAATGTGATAATGGGGTTTAGTTATGAGCAGGATGAGGAAATGGCGCTGTGCCCAAACTATAAATTTACCACAAGTCTCTTATCGTAAGGAATGCACATTAAAAACTATTAGAGACAGACATGCTTATGGCTTGTAGACTCATGTCTGAGGATAGTGTGGAGGATTCTGTGGGAGAAAATGGGCACAAACACCGAGGCCGCGGAGGTGGGCATGGTCTGGGGAAATGTGGGGGATTGTTAGGCCTGTGGTCACTGTTGATGACAACAACTGTGGCCATGAGTGGACCAATGTAATTGTCACCGTCTTCCTTCAAATTCTCATCATCTCTCACTTGAAACATATGAGAAGCTATGGCTATGTTCCCTGCTCTTATCCTCTTCCTGCTCTAATTCATTTTCCCATAGTGTGGCCAGAATGATCTTTCTAGAACACAGCTCTCTAGTCATACTCCTTCTCTGCTCAATGGCCTTGGCTAGTGCTCATTGCTTACCCGAGCAAGTCCAGTGGCCGGAAACAAAAGAATGACCCCTATGACCTATGCACACCATTGCCAATTCCTTGAGCCCTGAATCCAGGTGAAGTTAGTGGTCCCGCTAATGAGAGGGTGGAAAACTCAAGGGAGGTTTAGTATCACTCCCTCTAAGCATCCACCCAGTGATCTGGGTTGGAGAAAGCTTATGGGGAGACACACATGAGTTTCTTCTCTTGCCTAGAGATTAAAATGTCTTTACAACCAAAAAAAAATGTTTATAGCTTCATATACCTAAAAAGCTGTTCAATCCCTAAAGTCGATTATGGAGTCTCCCTGGGGAGCCACTATAGAGGCCTCAAGACTGTTTTTTTTCGATTGATTCTCTTCTCCCTTTAGAAACGAGTCTTTGTTTCTGCTGCTCCAGCGCCTTTAACATACCAGCCTTCTAGTCTTCTTTAAATTCATGCTTGTAGTATCTGGTTAGAATTCTGTGTGATTGTTCAGGCAGCTTCCATTACATATGACTTTTTACTGTTCTCTGAATAGTCACTTAAATTATGTGTAAATAATAATTTGTTATGTAAATAATGTGTAAATAATCTGAGGCTGCTCACCTTAAGTTTTTTTTTTTTTTCCTAATAAAAACTGAGTTTTTCCCTGACAAGTAAAGCAATGATTCCTTCTTCAAACCTGAGAAGGCTTGACTTGAAGGCAAGACAGGTCACTTTGGCAGAGGTAGAAGGTACAACCCCTCCTGTACTTCCCTGCCTTTTCTCAATTTCCTAGTGCTCATATCAGCAAGTTGGAGAATTAACTCTGCTTCTATGGGGATTTAGGAGATTGCCTGGAAGGGTACAGTGGTGGCTGCAGCAGCCTTCCTTAGATCCTCCGACTTTGCTCCACACGGGCCACCATCATGTGACATGTTCCCATTTCAGTACTCAAAATCAAAAGGGAAACATTACATCCAGCTCTTTCTCAATATTTATCTCATAAAAAGTATAAATTGGGAAAGTTGTTTTTTTTTTTTTTTTTTTTTTTGAGAAATCATTCTTGTGGGCCCAGATTTACCTGCCTGACACAAATCAGAAAATCTTCAGTCTCTGGTTTTGAGTTGAGTCAAAGAGCACACAGAAGACCAGGGGAGCCCAAACGTCCTTGGACAGAGTTGACTGTTCAAGTACCAGCTACTTGTCAAAAAGCTTTATTTACCACAACTTATTTAAGAAATATTTTGTTTCAAACATTGAATGGAAAGGGATACTTTAAATCTATATCATGACCAGCATTTCATGAAGATACAGAGAATAAGCATTAATTTTCTCATCAAAAAAGAGAGCTTATGAGATGGCAAAAGTTCTTCAACTACTTATTGGGAATGAGAAAACTCGATGATCCAACAGGCAAGATTTACATTTATCTAGTCATTAGCTTGTAAGTATTATCATTTAAGAGTCTAGCAAAATGATTGGTTCTTAAGGTTATTGGCCTATGTCCCAAATCGGTTTTTTTAAATGCAAGACTATTTTGCTTCCGTCACCCCTGTTTGTCACTAGAGGTATGACCTGAGAAATACCTGTCATAAAACCATTTACTGAACAGTATATTTCTTAAGTTAGCAATGTACAAAACAAAAATAGAAGTGATTTCCTACAGCCCCCAAACTGCTTTGTTCTTCTAACAGAAGTGTTTCAACACATTACTCCAAAATGCAGACTAAGACCCTTGGGGTATTTTACAAATGAACAATGGCTGAGTCATTTAATTTAAGAAACACAGCTAACCAAGCACTCATTTACTTGTGCAAAAAATTCAGAGGGCTTTTATCATGCTTGTACAAGATCCAGATATCTGAAGACTCTGTAAGTCCATAAATACCCTCTGACATGATGGGCTATTATAGCTCTTAAAGACTCATTGCTGTCTGTTAGATCAAATTTGTGCTTCATGTTGAAGCCTAGAAAGAAGATTTATATGACGACCATTCCAAATCATATCTCTATTATTTAAAACTCACTCTCTTGGGAAACTCACTCTTAAACTATTTTTGCCTGCTGGTATGAAGCATCAAGTTCCCCAGCCAAGAGTTTTAGGAACATTTCAATTCTCTAGGCTCACATCTGTACACACCTGCAATCAAATCTCTTCCATTTTTTTCTCCCTGGGGAGTGGAACTCAGCTTGGTAGATATGTCTTTTTGTCTCAGACCTACTACTTAACTTAAACTTGACCCTAGTCATATAAACCACTTAATCTTTTAGAAAGATGAGTGTTAGAATGAAGAGCTGAATTTCTTACAAAAGGTTATTTTATTAAGTATTTGGTCATGACCAGAAGGAAAAGCAGAGTAGTGTTGCCTGCTCAAAGAAACAGAAAAAAGCTTCAAGAAGCCGCGAGTAGTAAGCAATATCATGTGGGAGAGACAGGTTAAAGAGAATGAGAACTCCAAAAATATCTTGGGTTCTGTAAAGGCTCTGGTACCCAAATTTTTTCAAAGTGAGTGGGGGTGGTTTCCACACAAAGCCACATAATTTTCAGGACACCAAGTGTGTGTCCAAGAATTCAACTCAATTATAACACTATCTACCTGGAGATAGTGTCAGATTCTACTCATGGTGCTCACACCCATAGTCTGCCTCCCCACTCCCTTTTGATGTTTGTTGCCAGCCACAAGCCCAGTTTATCATCAGTGCTTCTGACAGACTGGCTGTAAATCAGAGGTTGCAATGACCCTTTCCTTAGGTTTGATTAATTTGCTATGGTGGCTCACAGAACTCAGGAAAACACTTACTTACATTTACCAGTTTGTTTAAGGATATGATAAAGGATATAGATGAACAGCCAGAAGAGATACATAGGGCAAGATCTGGGAGGATCCTAAGTGCAGGAGTTTCTATCCCCATGGGGTTAAGGTACATCACTCTCCCAGTGTGCTTCCCACTATTGAAATTTTATGGCAGCTTCCTCATATAGGCACGATCAATTATTAACCTCATTTTCAGCCCCTCTCCCCTCTTTGAAAGATGAGGGGTAGGGCTGAAAATCCTAGGCTTCTAATGGTGGCTTGATCTTTCTAGTGATTCTTCATCCATCAGCCCACCCAGGGTCACCTCATTAGAACAAGAGATGCTCCTTGTGTTCTTATCACTTAGGAAATTACAAGGGTTTTAAAAGTTCCATGCAAGGAACCTGGGGGCAGAGACCAACATATATATTTTTTATTATTTCACAGGTTCCAACTTCTCCCTCACTCCCCTCCAACACATCATTTGGTCTTGTTGATTCTAGCTCCACAGTTTCTCTCGAACTCAGCTCCTCCTTTCCACATCTCCTGCTACAGCTTCACTTCTAGCCATCGTCATTTCTCCCCAGGACTATCTGCCTCTCTGCTTTCTCCACACTGCTAAGAGCAATATCTTTGTAATATGTAGAACTGATCATGTGGCAAACTAGGCCTTCCACAGCTGGAAAGTGTTTCTTCCACTCTCCTGACCTTCCCACTACTTGTCATTTTCTGAAATCATCTTGGCTCATTCCTGTCCCTCTGCTTAGAACATACTGTCACATCCCTGCTCTCATTGTTGAAATCATAAACTTGCATGGAGCCCCTTCAGTCCACCCAATAAGAATTCATAGCTCCTGCCTCAGATGCCTATCCTCAAAGCGCTCTTTATAGAACTCATCATATTGATCTTATGTTTTCTTCTATAATTATTAATATGTGCAGCTGCCTTTCGCCCAAATTGTAAACTCTGTAAGGACAGGAATCATACCACCCAATATCTAGTGCAGGGCCCTACATGTAGCTGATGCTTAGTAAATATGCCCGAATAAATGAGTATTTGTACACAGGTATGTGGAATTGGCAATTGATCTTGAAAGATAAGAGTTAGTAGGGTTAAAGAGACAGAACTCATAATTCAAGACAGTGAATTGAGAAAGGATGGTGAGAAAATAGAGATGTTCTGTAAATGAACTTATAAAAATATGCTATACATATAGAAATTTTCATTTATGAAGGTTGTTCTCATGTACTACTAGCTCTCTCTTCCTGTTTCTCTTCTGTCTACAGCCTAGAGAAATTCCATTTCTTATCATTCTCCTATCCAGCCTGAAAAGTTAGCTATATATAACGAGGTCTTTGATGATTCTTACAAATCTCAGATTTGTTTAGTTAATGAGATTGGCATCAAAATATTTCTACAGTCTGGTTTTATTTCTGCTTCATCCAATGCTACTGCTGGTATATTCTGACACATCAGCTATTTTTAAATCCTTTTTATCTTCAGAACATTTTGGAATTAACTCTAAGTCAATTCAAGTCTCATATTTTAACATTTCTTATTTTCATTGCAAATTAAAATGTATTTTACTCTGTCACCCTAAAAAAATGAATGCCAGCCTCCGATACCATTTGTATTCATTCAGGCCCTTCTGAATAGATTCCTTCTGCTCCTTAAAGTCATCCTTTTCCTACAAACACATGTTGAGACTTTGCAGATCCTCTGGTCTCTAAGGACCTTCAAAAGGCATTGAAAAACATCTCTGTGATGACAATCTAGAGTCATACTCACATTTTTTTTAGTAGTTAACATTTACCCTAAGGATCCACCTTTCCCATTTCCCCTGGCTTTATACCCACATGTACCATGATAGCTATGACTGAACTCTCACCACACCCAACAGTTATTGGGTAAGTTGCCATGCAATTCTCATTACTTACTGTCACCAAGCCAGCTTCCAGAATGGTTTCTAATTTACTTTCTCATACCCATCATTTCTGTTTATGTCAAAGTATTCTCATTCATTGTATGACACCCATTAATGATAGAGAACTTTGCACCATCAGGTATAGAGTGGATCCAATCCAATTCTATTCTTCCCCATTTGCATGTCCTCCACCCCACTGTGTGATCCTCCAAGACTTATTTCTCTTGTATGCCCCCCTAAAGAAAGCCTCGTTTCCCTCTCCTTTCTAAACCTCTAATTAATTTATCCTGTCAACAGTTCCTATTTGTAAGAAGAGCTAAAAATTGTTGACTTCTTACTATGAGCCAGGCAATGTACTCTGCATTTTATTTGGATCATCTTCTTTATTTCTTACTATAGTTTTATGAGGAAAATATTACATTTCCATGCCCACTTTATAGAGTGGAGAACTGAGGTTTAAAGGAGTAAAATAACTTGTCTAAGTTTACTCAACTAGAGAACAACAGCAGCAGGTGTTAGACCCCTTCACTCTCATTTTCTCCATCACACTGGAATGACTTGCTCTGTGAAGCTGGTGTGATTCACTGATTGCTGGTGGAACAGTGCAGGATGAGGATGCTGACATCTTGCATCAGGTCCACTAAGACCCATACAGCCTCCCTGGCAGAATGCCTGGTGATGGCTGCCTCAGAAACAACTGGTCTCCACATCTGCATAGGCTACTTCCATGGGTGGGGGGTGGGGGAGGGTGGGGCACCCTGCAACCTTGGCTAATTCTGGTCAGATACCTTCTTCAGCTCATCTTCACCTACCCATGCTCCCCAGGCAGGTGACACATCAATGGGCGTTGGGCAGCAAGCAGCCACCTGTGGCCCAATCTGCCCTTGGAGAAATAGCATTGAAACAAACTTACACATTTCATAAAAGAACCACATTTTCCTCATAGCTTCCTAGAAATGTATAGCCATCCATATCACATCCCTACCCCCCATCCTTGCCTGCAACTTAACTATACTGTTTATCAGGAACTGATAAAAAATCTGAATACAGTAAAAATTGACTCCAGACACAAAAGGGATTCTCTACAAATTCTTTCCCATCATCTTTTCCTACCCTTCACTTAAATAAACTATTCTCTTAATTGCATTACTTTTATTTGCCCTAATGGAATCTTTGAAATCAATTGAAATATTTGAGAGTAAATAATACTTTTTATTATTATTATTATTATTATTACTATTAACATCATCTTGATTGGTTCTGCATATGATATAATGAGCCAAAAGCAGATTGGTTTGAGCCCCATTTAGCTGCTGAACTTCAAAATTTAGGATGTTTCCTCTTTTTAAACCTCAGTTGCTACCACCAATCCACCCACTTATGAGAATGTTATTTGAAGAGCAAAGGTTACTCAATTCTGATTTTTTTCAGGTATCATAATCCTGAATTTTTAAAACAACTTAACCATTGATGTCCTCAGAAATTCTTGAAATTTATGTAGAGCTTTAGAAGCTAAATTTTTCTGAATATTTTATAATTTTTCCACCAACATCACATTATTATTGGCATAACCTTCCTTAATAGAACTCAGCACCTAAAACCATGTTACCTGGAGATTTAGCACCACTGCTTTTGTGTTTCCAAGTCATTTTTCTCTCATCACTTTTCATCTGATGTACAAGTACCTGGGCATCGAATGCCACCATGTGCTTGGGTGGGAATGGGACAGAGATGGCTAAGCTTTGATGGTAGAGGCAGAGGGGTGAACAGGGAAGAGCATGTCTGGGTATTTGGGGGCAGCATGATGGAACAGCTGGCCTAGGAGGAAGGGACAGAGTAGATGAAAGGGAGCAGCAGTTATGAAGAAAGTGATGGTGGTGGGAAGATGAGGTGGATGCCTTCAGGATTCCCCTCTCCCCAGAATTCAGGGTCCAGCCTCTCCTCACCCACAGCTAGGCCGACCACAGTTCTGCTTTTGGTTCTCTTTCTTCCCCTAGTAATCAATTTCCTGCCTCTCACCATTGCTAAGGCTGAACGAAATCTCTCCTCTTTTTTCTTCTCCCAGACCTCACCTTCAACCATGCCAATGGTGCCATTTTGTCCTTGCTGCTGGCTGAGGGCCTTAGACATTACTGTTGCCAAAGCTATTGGTTTTGGGGGTTGTGATCGAATTCTTATTTTGTTAAGGAAGGAACAGGAGGTTAGCGTGTCTCAGGCTAGAGCTTGAAATGTGAACTCTCGTGCATTTATTACACATGTGAACAATGTGGTTAGTGCCCTGGGTCCCTTAGTTGCCCTTCAGAATTGAGGGTCTTTGCTCTTGTATACTAGAGGGCTTCACTTGTAGTAGAGCTCTGGAAGATTGACCTATGCACATTGGCTTGTGGAGCAAATGAGGAGAGGAAAGCAAGCTCTGTGCTACAGTCACCTTGTCGATGCTGTGTGCCCCTTCATCCCCAGCATCAGTGCCAAGCACAGGCCTAATTAGAAGTTACTGAACACAATGAATGAAGCAAGGAAAGAAGGAAGGAGGGAGGGAGGGAGGGAGGGAGGGAGGAGGGAGGAAAGAAAGAAGAAAGGAGGGGAGGAAGGAAAGAAGGAAGGAAGGAAGGAAGGAAGGAAGGAAGGAAGGAAGGAAGGAAGGAAGGAAGGAAGGAAGGAAGGAAGGAGCAAATAATTAAGCGAATGATTAAATAATGCTATCTGGAAACAAAAAAGGACTGGAATGTGGAAGTAAAGGATTACTTGTTTGAAACCATATAGGCAGTGAGGGCACCAGTTTCCCTGGCTTCTGAAGCTCATGCCAGGCACTCAGGGAAGCCACACTAATAGTGTTGGCTCTTGGGAGCTAGGACACTGCACAAAGGTATAGAAGCATATAAACAGGCTGCACTGTTCCATGGCTTAAGATAAATATTCATATTTAATGCTGGTTCTAGGGTATGAATTTTTAGACTATAATTCTTTAAAATTTATTATAGTTTTAAACTTAATTGGGTAAAAATATTTATTGTTGGGGGAAGGGATGCAATTACCCAATTATCAAAACTAGAATGAGTCCTGGGAGGGAGACTATAACTACCTTTAAGTACTGAGAGGATTTTATTACAGCAACTCTTAAAACAATAATGAATGTTACGTATTCCTCGGTCTTTTTTCACAATAGAAAAGGAACATACAGTTTTCAAACAGAAAGCAGATTTGCATTTGTGGAGGAAGAAATAAGAAAGGGCTCCATGCCAACAAATTCTCCTGACAAACTTCACCACCTAAAAATGCCTTTTCCTTAAACATTAAGAAAAAGGGGTAAGGGTTGGTAGGGAGGGAAACTCTGCTGAGGTTACAGACAATGAAATGGAGATGTGGGAAGTAGCATTAAAAATAAGTTGGCATTTTTTCAAACAGGGAGTGCTGACAAGTATAATCCTATTACTAAAATCACATCAGCAATGAAATAGATGTAATAACATGATCTTGTGCAATCAGAGTGGTTATTTGTCCACAAAATCTCATTGCATTGTGTCAATCTCCCCTGCCCTCCCCACCATCCCTCCCTCCCCAAAAAATGATACATAGTAGAAAACAATGTTAAGGAGGCTTTTAAAACACATCATTGAGATTACGGCACCTTTTAAAATAAATAGCACTGAATACCAACACAGGTAAAATGTCATTCTGAGACGGAGATCCAATATTCAACGGTGTGCTTTATGGCTTTCTGGTGTGTGATAAAATCTGTTCACCAGATGTACTATTTGTCTCCTGTGTAGCATACTTGAGCATCCTGTAGGCCTGAGGCCCATTTATTTCATGTAATTGCCTTTCCTGTGCACACCTTAGGGCACCCTAATTCTCCATTTTATTTCAGGCACTGTACAGGGTACCATCTGGTACTTTAAAACTCATCCCGTTTTATTGCACTACTGCAGTGGCTGTATTCAGCTATATTGCTGGCTTTCAGTGGAGACAGACTTCTTACTACCAGCTATTTCTTTTTGCCTGAAATAAAGTAGACTTGAACTATCAACATACAGGATTCACATGTAGATCATCACTGGTCCATACAAACTTGACAGAGGTTTCTGGGCAACCTGCAGACTAGAAGCAGTTTTGAATTGCTTCATGCACAGCTGTTAACTTACAGAATTGGGATTCTAAATTCTTTGCCTACTTCTGCACGTAATGATATCTTTTTAGTATCTCATTTGTATTATTTCAGTTCAGATGAGCACAAAAATAAATGTATTCCATCACATCTGGAAAAGTACCGCAGAGAAATCGCTTAATACACAAAGCTGCACACCTCATTACGAGGTTCGTCACTCATTTCAAACCCAACCTTACCTCTGTCCCTCATCAGTGCAGCTTTTGTTTCACTGTTGTTTTCATTAAGCTGTTAAATCATTTTTCAAGGGAATTTGCAAGATCTTGAAAAGGCAAGTTTGGAAATAATATACTTGGCAGAAGGAAAATAAATCTCAGAACCACACAGCTTTTCTGCAGCCGGTCCCCAGCGAGAGCGCCCTCCCTCAACTTGTGCACAAATTAGATGGGAAATAACTCTACTTTCTGTGAGAATTCATCTTCCATCTCAGACCAGTCCCCCACTGATGCGCCCACACAGCTGGGCAAGCCACTTTTACAGGGTCCCTGATATGCAGATAACACACACCCAGCTGCAGGTTTCCAAATGAGTCATTGTTCACCTGCTAGTTCCTGCCTTGCCAAATCCCTCTTGCTGCATGTGTTATATGCATTCCCCCTGCGCCTCTCCCTTCACTCTCAGTCTAACTCTGAAGGATGCCGGTTTCTGGAATGGCAACGAAAAAGCTGTAACAAGAGGGAGCCAGGAGGGGCAGTGGGACAAGGTGAGTGATGAGTTGGCTTACCAGCCACTGCTGCCTCTTGACATGTGTTATCTCCGTATTGCCCAGGGAGATTACCAGTCTTTGGCCTGAGATACAGAGAGACTTCTAGTGTACAATCTGCTACCTGGCACCAATAACCTGTGTAAATAAACAAACCAGTCAGGAGAAGCTGCCATTGTTATAGGCACCTCGGTCTTTCCTTAAGGTGCTGGGTGACAGGCTCAACCACGATTGGAGATGGAAGAATATTTGAGGTGGGGAAAGGCTAGAGAAAGATCCGTGTGCAGCAGATTCTTTACATGTTTTGCATTTGTGGCAATGACAAATGTAGTTAAATGCACCTGGTTGTAGCTGTCTGCTGTGATCTAAAGCCTGTTTGTAGGAAAAGAATAACACCCTCTGTTATTTATTGTTGGAAGCAGGGTTTACTTTGCTGTCTTTAACCTCAGCAGAAATCAGAAATGCCAGTTTGAGAGCAAACTGATGAGTTCTAGGTAACAGAGCGAAGAGTCGTTGGTTGGCATCTTGTAAATCAGTAAAAGGAGACCAGTGACCAAATAGATTCATATTTATTTTCCTGGAGTTTCTCTCTTCTTTGACTCTCAGGCAATCTCATTCTATAAAAATGTTAATGCCGGTCTGAATATGAAGGGCAATTTTTTTCCTCCACAGCTCTGTCAAACGTATCTTCCCAATAATTAAACATGCATCCTTGGGCTCTAAGAGCATTCTTGTTGAACAAAGCAACCGCAAATCCAACTAACCTTTGAAGAATGAGGGTGTCAAAGTATAAGCAGATGTTTTAATTTGCACAATGCTGGAATTTTTTTGGATAGATACCAAATGTTCCTAAAATAGTTACTGTATCTAGACAGAAAAAGCAAGATATACTCAGAAATAACCTACGAGCCTCTCAGTTACAGTGACATTGTCTCTTTCAGCAGAAGTGATATGGGAAGTGTTGAAGCTATATGTCAACCAGCATCTAACAAGAGAGTATCATAATTCTATGATTATAATGTATGAGAAGAATAAAACAAGAGAGCATGGCAAAATTTTAAAATACACACGCAGTCTCTACAAAGTTCATAGCTAAGTAAATACAAGGTAAAATAAAAATACTTGTGCTATCTCTCGTGTATACATTAAAGATTTCTAAAATAATTTAGGAAATGTAGGCTATTAAAAAATGAGGATACATACTATAGCTTCAAAATTATGGCATCATGTTGTCTAGCGAGTTGAACTTGCATTGCTTTGAGGAAATATTAGCACATGTTTTTCACGAGTGGATGTATGTAGAAAATATTTATATTAGACATAAGAAAAATGTCCTGACTTTCAGAAGAGTTGTGAGAAGTCCAAATAGTTTACTGAAGAAAGCTGTGGAATTTACCTCCTAGAGATTTTTAGCAGCAGACAAGAGACCTAATTCCAGCTGCCATCCAGCAAACCAGGCCTCTGTCTACGCCTCCTCTGAATCCATCTTCTCTCAAGTCCCAGTCATTGCTTACCAGAACCTAAAGGTTAAGCTAAGGAACTCTAGTGAATTGCTGGTGGTGGGTTGAAGGAGGATGTGTGTGTAAATGGGTGCAATCTCTAGGATGGACAATTTTTCAAAATCTACCAAAATTAAAAGCACACGTACCCTCTGTCACTACAATTTCCAGGGCTTGATCTTACAGATCTATTTACATGTTTCAATATAACTTATGAATTAGTGATTTACTGCAGCATTGTTAGTAATAGCAAACCATTGGAAACAAATTAAATATTCATTAAAAGAAGATCAAATAAGTTAGCACATATATGTTAAAAGAAAGAGGTAGCCATGTATGTCCCTGTAAAAAAAGATGTCTAAAATACTAACAAATGAAAAAAACGAGATGTGGAATATCACGAATAATATACTACTTTTTGTTTTAAGAGGTAGAAAAGAGACTGACTTTCCACAATATAAAGAATAACTTTTGAACTATTATACCTTTCAGATTTGCATGTAATACCTAATAAAATATAAAATAAAATAAAATAAAATAAAATAAAATAAAATAAAATAAAATAAAATAGGAAAATAGAAAACTTTTTTCCAGACCCAAATTCCCCAAATAAAGTAGAAGATTTATTCTGTCTTGTTTCTGGTTCTCCTTTAGTCCCCTTCAAGGAAGCCACTAGTATACAGTGGTCATCCAGTGGGTACAGGCCTGTTTGACTTTGGTTTTCTCTACTCCTTTTCTCTTTCAGAAGAGAGACAAAAGGGAGAAGGAGGTAAAGCTTGGTGAGAGGGCACCAGAGAACATGTCCTTGCTTCATAACTGGGTCACAGTGTTAGTAGAATTGAATAGAACTCCCTGAGGTTGCACGGGGGCTAAATTTCTGTCTAAGACCATGGGAAAAGGTTCAGGGAGCCAATGGCCAAGAGATGATCAGTTCCATAGAGGAAATTCAGGGCCACTCTCTGACTGAGCCCCACTGGGCACAAGGTGAGCATTCACCCTAGTCATTGGGGCTCCCCTTATTAGATCTATATCAATATGGCCTAGTAAAAATGTAACTCAGTGACATCAATTCTGAAAATTCTCAGCTTGAACTCTCTGGAAGTTATTTAAAAACACACTGTGGAATCATTTAAAAAATCAAGTATATGTATTTAACATTATTGTTGGATGCAGCAGTTGGAATATTGGAGTTAACAGAAATGGGTTCACCTCTGAGAGATGAGAGACTCCTGCAAGTGTTTAACCTCTCTAGACTGTTTAATCATAAGGGATATATATCTACCTCATTGAATTATTATGAAGGTTCTTATTTCTTTGACTTTTTAAAAAAAAATTTTAGTCGACGAACAATATTATCTTGGTTTTAGGTGTACAACACGGTGACTAGACATTTATATAACTTATGAAGTGATCACCCCAATAAATCCAGTACCCATCTGATAACATACATAGTTATTATAATTCTGACTATGTTCCTCATGCTATATAGTCTACATCCCCATGACTCTTTTGCACTACCAATTTATACTTCTTAATCCCCTCCCCCTTCACCCATCCTTGCATCCTCAATTTGACAACCATCAAAATGCTCTCTGTATCTGTGAACTTGTTTCTGTTGTTTATCTCATTCTCTAAATCCCACATATGACATTTGTCATTCTCTATATGACTTACTGCATTCAGCACTATATCCTCTAGGTCCATCTATGTTATTGCAGATAGCAAGATTTCATCCTTTTTTATCACTGAGTAATATTCTATTGTCTATATATATCACCTCTTCTTTATCCATTCATCCATTCATGGACACCTGGGATGTTTCCATATCTTGGCTACTGTGAATAATGCACGAAGTCTACTTTGTTTGGTATAAGTATCGCTACCCCAGCTTTTTTGTTTGTTTCCATTTCCATGAAGCATCTTTTTTCTTCCCTTTACTTTTAGTCTGTGAGTCTTTCGATCTGAAATGAGTCTCTTGTAAGGGTCTTATTTTCTTATCCATTCAGCTACTCTGTCTTTTGATTGAAGTATTTAATCTGTTTATATTTAAAGTAATTATTGCTAGATGTGTAGTTATTGCTATTTTATTATTCATATTTTTTAATCTTTTTTAATTTTTTTCTTATTCTTTTTAAAGAAGTCCTTCTAACATTTCCTATAATACTGGCTTGGTGATGATGAACTCCTTTAGCTTTTTCTTGTCTGGGAAACTCTTTAGCTGTCCTTTAATTCTAAATGATAGCTTTGTTGGGTAGGGGAATCTTGGTTGTAGGTCCTGGCTTTTTATCACTTTGAATATTTCCTGCCAATTCCTTTTGGCCTGCAAAGTTTCTGTTGAGAAGTCAGCTGACAGTCTAATGGGAGCTCCCTTATAGGTAACTAACTGCTTTGCTCTTGCTGCTTTTAAGATTTTCTCTTTGGCTTTAATCTTTGGCAGTTTAATTATAATGTGTCTTGGTATGGGCCTCTTTGGGTTCATCTTGTTTGGGACTCTGCATTGCCTGGGTTTGTATGTCTATTTCTTTTAACAGTTCAAGAAAGTTTTCAGTCATTATTTCTTGAAATAGTTTTTCATTTCCTTGCTCTCTTTCTTCTCTGGTACCCCTATGATGCAAATGTTAGTACACTTGGTGGTGTCCCAGAGGCCCCTTAAACTATAATCACTTTTTAATTTTTTTTCCTTGTTCTTGTTCTGATTGGGTGTTTTCTGTAGCCTTCTAAATTGCTGGTTCAGTCTTCTACTTCATCTAATCTACTGTAAATTTCTTCTAAGGTCGTGTTCATTTCAGTTATTGTATTCTTCATTTCTCACCGGTTCTCTTTTATGTTTTCTAACTCCACTTTTATGTTTTCTATCTCTTTGTTAAAGTACTTACTGAGGTCAGCTACTCTTCCCTTAAGTTCATTAAGCATCCTTATAACCAGTGTTTTGAATTCTGCATCTGGTGAATTGCTTATTTCCATTTTGTTTTTTTCTTTTTTTGGAACTTTGTCTGTTTTTTCATTGGGATGTCTGTCTTCCCGTTTTGGCTGCCTACCTGTGTTCATTTCTGTGTATTAGGTAGAGCTACTATGTCTCCCATTCTTTGTAGAGTGGCTTTATGTAGTAGGTGTGCTGTGGGGCCCAGTGACATAGTCTTCCCTGGTCACCTGAGCTGAGTGCTCTTGCTATGCCCCTTGTGTGGGTTGTGTGTGCCCTCCTACTGTAGTTGAGACTTGGTTGCTATTTGCTCATCAGTGAGAGGGCTTAACTCTCAGGCTGATTGTTTGCGATGACAGGCTGTGATCAGTGGAGGAGCTGTTGCGCAGGGTCAGGATTTTCTTTAGCAGAGCTCTGGTGCCTTCCCAGTCTGCTCTTTAGGTGTATCATTCTCAGCTGCGACCCTGGGTGGTGCTCCAGCTTAGATGGAAGCTAGCCACCAGGTGTGCAGGCCAGGGCCTCCTGGGAGGGGCTCTGCCATAGGCCAAGTTCAGCTGCAGCCTATGCCCTGCCCAGGGCCACCTGGTATGAGCCACCAAGCAATCTGCAGATGGCTGTCACCCATGCTGGGCTTGGAAGTGCCTCAAGAGGCCAAGCTACAAACCAAGGTTGGCTGCCACTGGTGCTGGGCTTGGCGCTGCTCAGGGAGAGGTACAGGCCTTACCGAGGCCAGATGCTGCTTTTTTAGGTTTTGTGAACCTTTGAGAGATTTTAGGAAAGTCAGCAGCATTAGCCAAGACAGGTTGTTTGTATGGAAAAGCCACTGGAAGTGGCTTGGGTGGGACCGCACGTTGGGAGGGTCAGGGTCTCAGGGAATCACCTGGTGGAGTGACCTATGTTAGTTACGTTACCAGAGACTCAGATATGGTGGCTGCCTGGGTCTGTAAACTGGGTGGGGAAGGGCTCAACACAGAACAATGCCTTCTGCCAGCACTTCTGTCTGGGAGAAAGCTGCTCTTCCAGCCCTCGCTCTGAAGCCAGACGACTCAGGTTCTCCCCATGTGTCCTTGCTACCTTTCGAGCTACTGCCCAGTGCTGGAATTTAGCGCGAGCAAGTGCATCAGAAAGTAAGTCCATGTGTGGGCCCCTTAAGAGGAAAGTCTGTCACTTCATCAGCCCTCTGTGCCACTCAGCCACAATCTCTGCTGGTTTTTATAGCCAGAGGTGGTGGGGACTTCTCTTCCTGGCACTGGAACCTTGGACTGGGGAGCCTGGTGTGGGGCCGGACTCCTCGCTCTTGGAACGGGACCTCTGTAGCCAAGATATTTCTCCTGATTCTCAACCACCACATGCAGGTGTGGGACCCACCTATTTCTCATCTCCACCCCTCCTACCAGACTTGAGGTGGCTTCTTCTCTGTGTCCCCAGTTGTAGGACCTCTGTTCAGCTAGACCAAAGGCGACTCCTAAAGAAGACTATCCTGTAGTTTATTTGTAATTTTGATGTGGCCATGAAAGGAAGTGAGCACAGCATTTACCTACTCTGTCATCTTTGAAGGTTCTTTGTTTAATCGAGTCTACCAGAGTACTGAGCACAGAGATAACACTCAAGAAACAGTGGCCAATAGTGTTCTCTGCTCAAGTACTTGCTACCTCAGCCACTTTGATTCTTTTCCAGAAAGCTTTACTGACTAGGAAGAGATCCTCTGGTAGGGTCATCAGAGAGACCCTCATCCTATTGCTGATACAAGGCAGATAAGTCAGAGATACTTCTCAACCTAATCTAAAAAGTCAAGACAACAGTCCACAAAAGGCCAGAATCACTTTGAAGATAGCAACTTAACACATTAGATATTTTCTTTACCTAAAAATATTCTATTTAAAAGAGGGAGAGTTAAGTTCCAGGCTCCTACTCCCGAGATTTTTATTTAAAGAATATCCCATCTTAACTTGCAGCTGAGAGGCTGAAGATTAAAAATTAGCCACTGTATAGTAGCTGAGCAGTAACAATTTTTCATAAAGGTTTTTACTACACATTTGGGATTATAATTTCAATATTATGCAAATGCATTTTATGGATCTGTAATACAGAATGTGTACTGGCGTTAATGTGCATTAGCAGGCGAGCACAAAAAGGCTCCAAATGAGCCATTTTGGTGTCTGCTTTCAACATGTATTATGAATAATAAGTAAAATGTTTTGGTTTAGAACAAATAATATAAAATTTGAATTTCTCTTGATTTACATCAGTGATATAGCCCTATGCGACTCCCAAGGAATTCTTACACTGGACACAATTAAAAATTGGCTCTTAACCAATATAGTCCTATTAATGTCTTCTTTTCTTGAATGAGATGTGAAAGTACAACCAATATGTTTAATATAAATAGTTTCCCTCTCTCGATCAAAATCAGGCATTAACCACATGAGTGAATTAGAAAGGGTGTGGCCCCTTTGTGTCAAGACAGTGGCCCAGGCTACTTCTATTTTTAAAAGTTCTGAGTGTTAAAAAGTGAAGAAACATCTAAAGAGATTTACAAAATGTTTGACATATTTTCAATTAATAAAATTGACACAAAATTTTTTGAACAAAATAATTATGTTGTTATATGTAAATAATATTTCTTAACAGTGTGCTGCAAGCCTTATGATCCAATATGATGACCCAGGTTGAAATTTTATCAGTGGTTTCCTTCAAATCTGTCTTAATGGTTACAGATTAGAAAAAAATGCTCAAAAACTAATTTGAGGCTCTTCTTGAATGCAGAGGCATGAGCCAAACTTCTCTTTAGGTTTCTCTGAGATAAAGCCTAAAAAATGTTTCTTTTCTTTTTAATTTTAAAAATATCTCCACATTCCAGTTTTGCTTGATAGGAAAACAAGACTAAGCAATATCACATGTACTGTAGGTGGTAGCTGATTATTTATAAATAATGCAAAATTTCTGTTTGCATTGATTTAGTTAGGACCATGGGCCTATTGATCTTGTTTCTTGCCTGTGTGTTTAACACCCACCTCTTCTTTTGTCAGTGTGGAGGAAGGCAAGATCACACCTTGAATGATTATGGGCTGGTCATTCAGTAGAGTATGAATAATTTAAAATTCTCTCTCAAACAGGCATCCTTAACTTAACATATTTCAAAATGCCACAGAATCTGTAGCTTATCTTCCAAATGGTAATAAAAATATCCATGCATTGAGTTCTTACTGTGTTAAGGTATTATCTCAATTGACCCAAAAAACAATCTTCCAGAGTAGTTTTTATAGTCCACGTGAAATGGCTGAAGAATCTGGAGTTACAAAGATTAAGTAATTTGTACACAATCACACGGCTGTAGAGGTCTAATTTTGCAACCCAAATTCTTAACTATATACCCCTGGGCCCACTATTAATAATGTAGTTTTGGCTTTGGTTATTATGTAAGTTATAGCAATGGTGTTTGGTCCTTCAATCTGACATAGACAGTACAATTAATACTAACATTTGATCTCATTTCAGTCAATCACTACATCACTGTTATCTACATTCCGTAGCTGGTTACTGTTTTCCAGTGCCCCTGACATCTCTCCATTCTAGATAGAGGTCTGTGGAAGAAAAAATGGATACAGTAAGACTGTCTATACAGGAAGTCAATAAATACTTGTTGAACAAATAAATTAGATTTTTTAAGTTCTCCAATTCAAATTTAACAAAAAGTCTCTGACTACCTGAAAAATGTAAGCAATGGTTTCTGTCCTTGAGTCCTTAAAATTTCAGGGCAGCTCTTCCAAGTGTTAATTTACAATCAATTTTGAATGGAGCTGATTATATTGTGTCTAATTTGAAACAAGCTATTGGACATATATAGATAAGGCTCCTACTCTAAGATATCTTCTCAACAGGGGAAATATGAAATGCTGAATCATAAAACCTGCAGTTCCATGGAGCAGGCCTCAGAGAACAAGTAGCACATCCTCTGGAAATAATATTCCTAACACCATTTGCTGAGCCTTTTCTGTGCAGCTGGCCCTTTGCACAATCTCAACTTTCTGAAACCCTATGGCAAGTCTTGCCTTTTTTTTATGGACCTTATTATAGTCTGCTTTGTTATTCCTTGCTTTATTATTTAATTAATATGCTTAATTACAGGCTATTCTATTTGAGAGAAAGGAGCTTGCAAAAACCATTTTTGCGTCCTTCACAGGGCCTTGTTCAGTGCCTGGCACAAAGTAGATATTCGATAGGTATTTGACTTATTCTTTGTTTACTTACAGAGTATTTACTCTGTGGCCCAGTCCAATAAAGAAGACAAGTCACGCCCTCCAGGAGCTTCTGGCCAGTGAAGTTAAAGAACCAAGACTCTCACTGGGTATGGAAGTGCTGTGAAAGGGGAAACAGGGACAGCTGACAGCTCAGGGGCTCAGCTAAGGCTTCCCAGAGATGTCATCTGAACCCCTCCACCCTAGGATCAGCAACAGCTAAGCCAAGAGAGTGGGAATCACGAGCAGAGGGAATAGGGATATGCAAAGCACCTCCAATTAGAGATAAGCACATGGCCTGCTCCAAGGCCTACAAGTTGTCTGAAGCTTATAGTTCACGTGTAGGGTGAGGGGCTGCCGTGTGAGAAAAGGGCAGGAGGAGAGCGGACCAGCAGGAGAGGTGGTGGAGAGGTATTGGGTGTGAGGTTCAGAAGGACCAAGTGCACCACACCAAAGTGTTTATGCTTTATCCTAACTCTTCCAGGGGTGGTTTTCAGTAGGAGGGAAGAAAGACAAGCACAGTTTAGAAAGATGCTCAGCTATATTGTAGAGGACAGACTGGTGGCAAGGAGCAGGAAAGAAAACCAAGGAAATGATTGCTATAGCCAGTGAGAGGGAGAGTCATACCTTCTGCAGAAGGGAAGGCCATTTTTTATATAATTTGGAAGGACATAACAATATATTATTATTTTCGGAACACCCCCAAATCTTCGTTCTCTCATTATTAATTTGTGGGAGCCACCCAGCTAAAATATTGAAGGAATCTTTACTTTGAATGTCCTTGTTTTTAGACATCCCAGTGTAGTTCTTAGAGATTTAATTAGAACTGTTTTGAGGCACTTTTTATCTTAACAATCTCTGTGGGCAGAGGTAACAGAATAATAGGAATCAATATAAACAACCTAAGAGAAATACCTCAGAAAGAAAGAAATATTATTTTTGCTGATGTACATTCTGTAGTTTGAAAAATCATGAAGACGTACATTAGAAAATCATTCTTCCCTGGCATTGTGTTGCCTGCTCAACAAATAGAAGGTAAATATGCTAAAATTGGTGTTTTTTTGTGAAATCACATAACTATAAAGCTCTTTGTTTTCACCCAACTACCGAAAACATTTGTGTAGGTAATTTCAGTAAACACTTGGAGAATTGGAAGTGCTCTATCCTACACATATGGTTCTTTATGAAGAGGTAATTTTTATCTATGTTCTACTCAATTGAATATTTATAAGTCTGTTTAGCCTCAAAGATACCTGATCTCCCCCCAAAATACAATTGCCCTGTAAAGCTAAAGTGAGATTTATTCAGTTACCCTTTAAGAACTTTGTGAGTTATTTTCATTTGCTCCCTATGAATTCATTCCCTGTACAATCCTAAATTTGTCTAATTTGCTGTGTTATTGCGATTAGTCAATTCCCCCTTAGTTACACAAATAATAGCCTTATAAGTTTGAGGCTGTAAATCATTCATCCATTAAAAGTGCCATTTCCTTGTACAGCAAATTCGATTCATTTAGAAGAGAAAAACCATAGCAAGGAACAGAATTATGCAATGTCATGGACACATTAACATTTGGATCAAAATTTTACATTGTGTCAGCCAGTAAGCAGTATAAATGATTCAGATTTGCAATAAATAATTGTCTATTAATACTCAGGCATGCTGTAGCAAATTACAGTCTCACTTCAGTAAGCACAGCTGTAGGTAGGTGCCAGGGAAGCAAGTGCCACGATTGGTTTGAGAGGAAAGAGCCCTTCGTGCAGGGATACAGGGCAGCACTTCAGCAATGGGAAACCCGGCTGTGGATTAAATGCCCGAGCTTGTAAATGCAGGAGGGGGATCCAGTGGACGGTTATTGTAGTAGGAACAGAGATACCAGGATGCAGCCCTTTGCTATAAAGCCTATGGGAAACATAGACGCTGAACCCAATGGAGGCATCTTTCACGTTTGCTGGATGTGAAAGGGATGACGGCAGATTTTATTAACCAGAAAAGAGCTCCTGGTGTATAAGATTGACATCCGCCTATCGCTGGAGCAGCCACAGCATCCGGGTTTGATTATGGGGCCATTAAGGAACCACCAGGAAGTCAGGCTCTCCCCAGAGTCTGCCGTGTGTGTGTGTGTGTGTGTGTGTGTGTGTGTGTGTGTGTGTGTGTGTGTGTAGGCGTGATTTAGGCCCTCCGTCCATCTCTCCCCTTCAGAATCTTCCCCACTAGCCAACTGAAGAATCTAAAATTAATATTATTTTCACTGTTTGGCTTAAGGCTTTTAAGCCCTGTTAAAATGCAAACAACGTGTCTGGAAAGAATGGTAAATAGATACATTAACATTCATTAACATTTTGGCAAGCAACAAATTATCAACATGGCCAAAATTAGGGCACTGAATGGGATGAGTTGGGATTCAGCACAGGTAATCTTTAATATGGGTGAGGGGAGAATGAAGTGTTGCCCAGAAGACATCATAAAGGCAAAGGCACTACAGGGTGCAGGATGCACAGAGAGAACTAGAAATCAACGACAAGAGTGACTAACATTTGTATAGTTTATCCGTGAGTGCAAGCACTGATATTATCATCCCCATTTCCCAGGTGAGAAAACTGAGGCCCAGAGATGTTAAGGAACCTGCTTATCAAGTTTACCCAGTCAGTGTGACAATTATACTGAAGAATCAGATATATCTAAAAGCTCATTTATGTTAGTACATAATTTAGCCTAAGGCTCTCTAGGAATAATAGATTTTACTTAAGGTCATGTGGTTCAACTAATTCAAATTGTGACCCCTTAGAAAATACCAACATTTTATGGCATTTTGTATAACAATGATTTCAGATTCAATTCAAAACACTAAATTTGTTCCATTATTCCTACTACTATCCTATTCAATGTCACTCAGCTCATAAAGGAAAAACAAACAAACCTCTATTGGCCTCCAAATTTAGAATTTATTTACTCTAGATCTATACATTTAAAATATATAACATTAAACCAGCCTTATAAATCATAGTTTAACAAAAGTATTGACATCTGAAAAAGCTGGATGGATATATAGAGGAATATGATTTTTTTTATTGAATTGGATAATATTTTCATCACAATTACAAAACAAATTTATTGAGCACCTATTAAGTACAGAGCATTGTCCCAGATTTTAGATGATTGCCTAATTTTGCTTTTCATGTCTGCTGAAAGCCGAGTTTAATTTGGAGCTATTGCTCAAGAAGGGGGAGCAGCTGTGACTGATTTATTTAAATACTTCAGAACATCTGAAAATTGTTTTTCTAATTCTCCAGGGAATTATTAAATCCTTGTGGCTGTATACTGCTCTCTTTAGAAGTATTAGTTTCTCCCTCATGCTCGGACAATTGCTATGGTCTCATAACTGTGTCTTTGCCAATAATAGCTACTTTTTCTTGCACACCACTAGATTAAACCTCATAAAAAGTCATCTTTAGTCATAAAGATGTCTCCTACTCAAAACTTTCATTTGTTCTTCCAAATAAACTCTTGAGCTTGCATCCAAGAAATTCATCATCTGGGTACTGTTTACCATTCAGTACATATTTCCCATTGTTTCTTTATGCAAACCTTCTGTGCCTGACACACTCTGACCCCCAGGATGCTGCACCCTCCATTCACCACACTTTCTTCCCCCTCCACCATTCCATCAGCCTTGAATGTCTCTGCCATTCTCTCCAGAACCTCTCCCACACACACCCACTTCTTCTTTGAACTCTTTTTTGATCATTCTAGCTCCCCTTCTCTCTAAAATTCATGATTTGGCACTTACCACAGAATCGTGAAAAGTTAGAACTGGCATAGACATGAGTAGGGCCATTTGTTATTCTTTTATATAGTGTCTTTCAGTTGTTACTTAGTAGCGTTGTAGTGGAGTAGGAATGAGAAGCCCTGACTGTACCATTTTCTCAACAGATGAGCTCTTTGAGACTCAGTTACCATATCTGTAAAATGGAAATACCCGGCCTACCTACGAGTTCGTTTTGAACATCAAATGCGATAATGTATAAGAAAGTGATTCATAAATTCTAAAATACTAAGTGTTTTTACTGTCTATCAGATGTCCCCAAACACAGCACAGCCCTCCTGTCTCCCCTACCCTGCTCCACCCACCGAGTGCTAACCAGCACTATATTAGGGTGGGGCAGACAGGATTTAACAAAAAATGATGTTCCAGAATTCAATGGTATATGTCTCTATATTTAGGAGAATTAAGCAGATAGTTTATTTTATTGACTTCAGATGGCTTTTTAGGGTTGTAGAAATTTTTGCCACCTCTTTCTGCCATAGTGAAACTGTCAAGATTTTTGTGATCATTGGGTTCTCTTTTTTTTTAAGTTTATTGGAAAAGATATCTACCATATATCTACCACTACAACCACTTCTCTTACTACAAAATACCAAAACAGCAGGCATAATTATTCCTTATTTTTTATAAGGATTTCTTCAATTTGATTCTACTGCTATGGTTTCTATTTTGTCAAGAAATGTCAAAAACTACTTGACATGTCTCATAACTTTTAAAAAATTTATAAAGCTTAATTTTTGTCACCAAGATAATACATTTGAGAGAGGTTTCTAAAAATAACCAGACTAGGCTGAGATCCTGGGCAGCTATTTCCCATGAGCATTCCTTGGTGTTGGTCAGGCCACAGCTCCGGATCCATTTCCCAAGGTGGACTGTAGTCCCCTCACCCTCATCTGCCCTGCAGAACACGTAGTGATGGGTCTAGGATGGGGGTGAGGGGCTGCAAAGATGACCTGACAGGTCCCTGTGGCCAAGCTCTGTGGGCCCTCAGCTTATAAATTTAGGTCCCACTTTGTGGGGAGGTGGATGGCAGAGATCTCATGTGGCTTGGAGAAAATTTTTATGTCTCAAGGGAAGTAAAAATAAAATTGCAATGAGAGTTGTTACTGTGGTATGTTTGAGTCATTTTAGAGACATAACATAAATTGTTAGCTATCTAATTCCCATAGAAAGTGGTCAAGAAATCTTTTTTGGCAAAATATCTTTCAGTGAGAACGCGATAATTTTTGGTTCTTGATGTTTATACTTTCCAAGCAAATTTGCTCATGTAATTTCTCAAACAACTTTCTAATTGTTCCAAACATCTAAATATCTGCACAAGTCTGGAAGCCACTAACCATTAATACTTTGTACATTTACCTGCTGAATGGATGTTTTAGACATACTTAAAAAGATGATCCTCTGATAGAGACCCATTGGTCCTCAAAATGTCTTTATCTTTTAGTGCAGAAACAACAATAATGATTTGCTTCATTCGTGCACTACACACCAATGACATGAGCTAATTACATATCTGCTCTGAAATAATGTCTGTTATTACATGGATAACTACACATTAACTCCATTGGAAATGCTGGTAATTACACAGTATGTTACATTAATGCACTTGTGTAATTTTCTGATTGCCATATCATTAATTCAAGTGACCACTATAAATCTGTTTTCCACCATCATTTATTTATTCTGGGCCTCCAAAAACACTTTACAGACTGTTAGGAAAACAATCAGTTAATCCATTAAATTATTTAATTAAAACTATTGTTAAAAAGAGTATTTGAAATGTGATCCTATTGCATGCTTGTTTTTCATCACTTCTCCTTTGCTGAACATGCATAAACAGCTTTAGAGCTACATTCTATTTTCTTTTTTTGTGAAATTAGAACAATTTTCACTTTGGAGAGAGTTGCAGCAAGGGTTTGATTTAATTTTTTAAACCTGTCTGGTTTACAAACAGAACCACAGCTTAAAAGGGTCTACGTTCATCCTAAAAAATGTCAGTCAAGTTTTCACAGAACCAACACACACCAAAGTTCATATTTGTGGCTAATGCCTGAGTTGACCCTCAGTTGCACTGCATCAGATTATACCAAACTTGACTTTTCCAGTCAGTCTAGCCTCAACTATCCCCTCCTTACAGGCCCCCTTCAGCTGCAAAGCAACTCCAGCCCCAAAGATGAAAACCCTGTCAGCATTTTCATAGTTTATGACAGGGCTACAAAACAGATAATAACAGCAGGAATCTGAAGCCAGTGCTTTTATTGGACTAACTAACGATATAAATAAAATGGTCCCTGACTGAGCTTCAGAGAATCACTGTCTCTTTATCAGGCCATAGAAAACAGATCCAGGAGGGCAATAAATATGGCACATAACAGAGTGGAATTAAATGATTAGGCCTGAATTAACACCCTGTTTCTGAGCCTCACTTAGTGTTCCATGGCCCCAATGAAACATTGCAATTCACAAATGCTCAAAGCCCATTTAATTTTTATTTCAAGCTTGTTCAGAAGAAAGGATTACCTATAACCATTCTATTGTATGACTCTTGAAGTAACAACACTGATCCTGTGTAGATAACTGTTAGGAAAATAGACTATGCTATAAGAATTGTAGGATCTATCCAGAATCCTGCCTCTAAGAAGTCACAGTAATTAAAAGGGACCAAATTCCTGTCCCCGGAAAGTGACAAGTCTGCCCTTGATGGGAAAATAATGAATTAGTTAAACCAATTTGATTATTTTCCACGGTATTAACACTAGAACTCAGCAACCATTTAGTCCATATTTTTTACTTTTTGAACTATGACTTTAGATTGACAAAGATCTTCAGTTATAAATGCAGAATAGAATTTAATATCACCTTGGAGGGTAGTATGTCATAGTCTCATTCCCCATTATGCCATATGCTAGATTATAAGGGGAGTGAATTCAACTTAAACTCTATTCGAGGAAAGTTAATATTGTTCTACACTTTTCCATTTATACAATGGCTCTAGAACAAGAAATCCAAGATGATATTAGACTTCATTATACCAGTGAAGTACTTAGAAATTTCAGAGGAAATATGCAGCCAGATGAAACTGAGACACTATTCCACTTTGTATATCTGTGACTTGAAATGATGTATGAGATCAAGGTACATTTATAAGGCAAAGTCATTAAGAGTTGAGAGGTAAGAGAGGTTGCAGTTTTGAGCACTTACTAGATGCTTACTGCTGGGCTGTTTTGTTATTTAATCCTCACAATATCCTATAAATTGGGCATGATCATTCTCCTTTTACAAAGAAGGAAATCGAAGCTCAAAGAGTAGTGTATTAACTGCTCAATTTCACACAGAAAATGGTAAGGCTGATATTCAAATCCAATTCTAGCTGATACCAAAGCTAAACCTTTCCATCAGCACTATGGTATTGTCCCAGGATATCCAGACATTCATCTAACTGAGAAACTCTCCTCTGGAGTATAGATGAACCTGCCTTTCCAAGATGGCTTCAGAGCATGAGGCATGGTATAAGCAGAGTCCTGAATCTATCACCTCCTGAAGGAGCACCATGAACCCTGACTGGAAGAGAGCAGGAGAATTCTTTCACATTCTCAAGAATACAGGGTCTGCTCATACCCAAGTTTCTCCTAACAGCTTAACATAGTATATAGTCATGCACATGATAGTTAAGAAAAGATACCTATTAGACTGAACCTTCTCCTGCTCAATATTTTTGGACAACGAAATTACTATAATCTTAACTCAAATGTATGCTTGAACACCTTCAACGAAATGCACACTAACACACACACAATTCTCTCATAAAGCAATCATACTTAACTGACCTAGGCATTAAAGACTACATTGTGGAGAAATTAGAATAATGAATTTTTTTAAAGATGATCCCTAGTAAGTTTACTAGTGATAGATACACTTCAGCTTAAGAGAGTTGATTTATGTTGTTGAATTATGACTGGGCACTCAACAGGTAGGAATATGCTTAATTTTATGTTTTATTAAATAGCCTTGTATATTATTAGTACCCAATAAATTAAAATGGCTTTGATAATTAATGTTATCTAGTAATAATAGCATCTATTCCTTGATAAGTGATAAATCCCTTGAAATTTTTTTTGTTTGTTTTGAGAAAAGATATTTGTTCACCAAATAGGGATATTAATATGATTTTAGTGAGTTTAACTCGAATTATTATTTTTTTATTTCCATGGCCAGTAGTTCTTAAGCAAAAATCTAGATTGTAATTGTTCACACATGAGTCTCAGCTTTAGCGATTGTTCTTGGCTATAGTTTTCAAGAGTAGCAAGGCCCCGATGTCTTCTAGTCTATACTTAGACACAATCTCAAGTGTCCCCTTGACCTTCACTTTCGGTATTAATTTAAGTGAAGTAAAACCTTTCTCCACTGTGTCAACAATAAAAGCCAGACTATGTCTTTGAACTTGAGTTTTTGTCTACTTCTCTCCATGGCTTCAAATAGCTTGTTTGGTAGACAGGACCAATCTGAGCATTTTCCCATCAATCTGGTTATTTAGTTGCTTATTTTTTGCAGTTTGAAGACATAACTTTTGTTTTAAAAATCCACACAAAAATGGATAAAAATAGGAACAAAATAATAGGCTACCAATAGTTTTCATTTTCAACTGGCCATAGGGGCAGTGTATAATATAATTACAAAGAATACTTCCTTTAATATTGTGATGTATCTGTTTTTATAAGTGAATACCTAGTCATGGTAGAGGAACAATGTCACCATTTTTAAGTTGTATGACTTTTCTGCGACTTAGTTTCTTTATCTAACATGAAGACTGTAATATCTTATGGGATTGTCATAGAAATCTAAGGACATAAAAATTGTGAATTATACTCTTAAAAAACATAAAGTGGCATGCAAGTATGAGGTAATATTATTAACAATTCTCAATAAAGACAGACTAAGATTTTAAGTTATCATCTTCGCTGTGTCACTTTTTATTACCCATTGAGAAAAACCTTGCCCCTCTGGGCCTTATTTCAGTCCTTGCAAACTTGAGCATTCTTAATAACAGTTAATCACTAATCAAGTAAAGTTTAAACCCACAATGCCAAACTATAAAGGCACTTCTAGAACCATGCAGACTGACCGCTTGCTCTCTTCGATTTCCATCACTTGGTCTAAACCCTTTCACTTGAGTTTGACAACATATTTTTCTTTTGATCTGGATTTTGTGGAAGTAAAATTACCCAGGAAATTGTTTTGCCAGATCTTCTACTTTTCTGATTTGACATTAGAAAAGGTTATCTTCCCAGGCAAACATGTAAACTCAGCACCTCAAGCAAGTCTCAGCTTAAACTACCCCTTTATTACAAGGGACTCGTGCCCACCTACAGTGTTTATTTACCTGTTCATCATCCGTCTCCCTCCTCTGATATGTCTGTCGCCGATGAGAAAGAGCTGGGCTTGTCTTTTTCACCACTGTCCCTGGGGCCTGGAAGACTTCTTGGAACATAGTAGAAGCCAAAGAAATTGTTAAATGACCAGATGACTGGTTACTGATAGAAAAGGCCACATTTGATATCACTGAAGCATTTAGGTCTGAGTGCCATGTTTTTTCCTTTCCCAAATGAAGACTTAACATTTTTCTAATCTCTCACAATAAAAATTTCACCAGCTAGGTCCTTAACAATATTAATTCCTTACTCCTTTCACTGTTTTTCTCAGGGCCTGAGGCTGGGTCAAACATGACTAAGGTTTTCAAAAAATATATTTTTAATATAATTTAAAAATATACTCACTAGGGGAAGGCTCATAAAGTTCAGCTTCAGCCACAATCTGGACTATGGGCTGCCAAGTGCTGCATAAATAAATCATCTAGTCATTTTAGCATCCTGTGGGCCAGAAGGAATATCTTCCTCAGTAGATTTAAAGAGACATGTTTCTGAAAGAAACAGGAACAAAGTGAGTGATTAAATATATACTCTCACAGTCTTCTGGAGTTTAGACAGGTTTCTCGAAGTGGTAATTATCTATTTTACCAAAGGCAAATTCTTTTTTTTTTTCTCTTTACTTATAAACCACTGTGTAGTTGAAAGAATTCTTTCTAATAACCATAACAAATGCCCTGTACTCACTTTGCAACTGTTGGTACACATGAAAAATACAACACGGTAGTCAGAAGAGCTTGTGACCCTGTCTGCTGTCTGTAAAGCATGGCTTCAGTAAGTCAGAGGCCAAGCTTAGTGATGCAAAAGGAGCCACCAGTGGAGGGTGCTATGTGTGACATAGGAGTCTGGAGGGGCTGCTTGATAGATAGATTCTGCATCAGTGGTAGATGTCCAGACTAGAGCTCACCTGTGCATCTCTCTCTCTCTCTCTCTCTCTCTCTCTCTCTCTCTCTCTCTCTCACACACACACACACACACACACACACACATTGTGACCATCTGCTTCCTGGTCAAGTCTCCCTGGCTAATCCTATCTAGGCCGCTCAACTGCTCTATGACCTTCAGAAATTTGCCAGAATGAACAACACTGAATAAAAAAAATGTGATGTATCCACTTCCTGTGGATTTAGAAGCCCAGAGTTTGAATCCTTCCCATGACCCCAATAAAACAAAAGCAAAAGCAGCTGCAAAGTTTGTTGAAAGCTCTTCTTCAAACTGTTCATAACAAGAGACTGTGTAATAGTCAATCAGGGCCAGTGAAGGAGGCAAACACTGCAGTTTGTCTTATCAGAATAATTGATTAAAATATGGTGCCTTAGATGTAAGAACATACAAAATCCAACTCATTCAGAGCAACGACTCAAGATTCGATGTATGAGGTACCTGAGGGAACACACATTCAGACAGAATTATTGGGCAGGCCTACTGGTACCCTTGTATCTGAACACACACTTGCACGCATGTACATGCACACACAGCAATCTCCTTCATGACAAAAATCCCCTTTTTTGCTGTCTTCTCTTAAATGTAACCAGGACCAAAAATTAAAAATTGTATACAGTTCCTTTTATGCTTTGTTTTTACTAAAACCCAGGCCAGTTTGGCTTTTACTCTCAGGAAGAAATTTCTTATCTGACTACTGTCTGTATCTGTCTTAGTCAGTACTTGATAGACCTTCCTTGGGTTATTAACCAGTTATTTTCTCCAAGAAAAGAGGTCATTAGCTTCAAACATTACTCAGGGTGTCAGGACATGCAGGTACCAGATCCTCTTATCCTGGTTTATCTTTAATTTAATCTCCAGATTTTTCAACTCCAGCTGTCAGCTGACTTACACTTAATAACACATTTTTATCTGTTGTTGGTGGTCGTGGTTTTTTTTTTTTTTTTTTTTGAACAACTCAATAACCAATATAATGATGACAGAACTGACAAATTCCACATTAATGGATTTCCTTCCTGCATCTAGGCTCCAAGCTGCCAAAAGCTAGAAATGACAAAATAGATTCCAGGCAGTTACAGGTTAAGGATCATTTGCATAAATTAGCAAATTTTGCAAATGAATTCATCTAGTGAGAAGTAAGATACGGGACACTGCATTTTAATAATTGACATTCCACATGAAATGCAATGTTCTCGTGGAGGAAATTGAGCTCCAGGTTGCTATTAGAACCAGCAGAGCAGCACGAGTGGAAAGAAATGCCATCCCCCGTTATGTGAGTTACCGCTCCTGCATAACAACTACCCACATTCTGATGGACTTCTTTTAATAAAAGTACTGATACTCGCTCACTGAGAGGGAGAATTGACAGGAATCTACTCATCAGCAGTATTGAACAGGAAATGAAAATAAAGAGTTCTTCAGGCTGTGGACTTAACGTACAGCCAATAACTCTACATTTTCTTTCTAAAGGAATCTTTCCTTTTCCATTTGATTTGGCAGTGGGTCCCCCCACCTACTTCCTTTTCAATTTTATGAAACACTTAGGAGATTATTTAAAATATACAACGTGTGAGTAAAAAAAAATGTTAATTTTCCAATTTGGAGGTTGCCTCTGATAAGATTGCTTAAGTTACAAATAAAGGTAAGTGGACCATTTTGCTGCCTCCTCCCAGCACAATTTGTTTAAGAACATGCCACATGGCAAATATCAGTGCGGATGCCAAATTAATGCCTTTCCTAAGGTGTCAGCCAGTCAATCAAAGTTGGGGTTTCCAGAGTGTTGGAAGTACGAAATGCTCACACATGCAGTCCAAGAGCTGGAAACAAGTCCACCCATAATAGCATTTCCTGGCATAATTTATAATTAACATAAAATGAATTAAATCACTCCATAGACTTTTTTCTGAGTTCATGTAGAGTAAGTGTGTCATATCAATTAATTCTCAATGAACTGCAGCAGCCAATAAAATGTCTTCCAGACACTGGTAATAATCCAAGATATTGATGGAAGTGGTATCGTCATTAATATGAGTATAAGCCTCAGATCAGAACCACAGATACAGTTTCTTCCTTGGAGGGGGAACATGATTATGGCTAGCCGCCTGTTGTTCTTTTCAATCTGTTAAGCTTTTCTGTCTGTTCTCAATTTTCAGACTAATAACCTTTTAATTTTGCCTACAAAAATATGAACAAATTAAACAGATTCAAATGGAAAGGATGGATTATATTGCCCATGAAACTGATACATTTTCAATGACTTTTCTACATGTTCATAACCTCAAATAATTGATATTAGAAAATCAATGCAACTAGATCTTTGGTCTGTAGAACTCAAACAGGTATCTTAACTGATATTTTGGGAGATATTCTTTTTAACTGAATTAACCAGTTGATTTTGGTATTATGTAGACAAAGCCCCAAAGCCCTACATTTCTCTGCTCTGATTATTCAACCAAGGCACCAATAGACCATTTGATTTGTCACTTCCAAGCTTGTGTTAAATGATACTTCACTGATTCACCTGGCATTTCCTAAACAATAATATCTGTTAACTAGGAATGTTATCATTTTATTCACATTTTTCTTTCACTTAGGGAATAGTCTGAGAGGACAACCTTTTGTCTAAGTCTTCATCTGCATGCTTGTGACAACATCAGATGAAGGAATCCTGCCCAGTTGTTGGTATGCATAATGAGTTGCAGTGGCTCTTCTCCTAATAAAGGGTGTGTTCAGACTTTGCTTATTTATAGACCAATAAAGAGAGATTTTTCCACTGTTCTCTTCAGCAAGCTAAGGATAAATAGCTCTTGCGCTTCTAACATTTAATGTCACAGACACAAACAAAAACAACTGCTCTGAATATTAAACCAACGTTCATATTTTTTTCCTGTGAGGGGGAGAAATCTTTGAATATGAAACAATGGGTTCAGATACAATCTTTCCCATTTTAGAACTGTTTTATTGCAATCTGTTTTCCTTAACAAAGAGACACTCTAGGCCTAATTTGGTTACTGGATGAAGCATCGGATCTCGAGCTTTGACAATTTTCTCAGTGACCTGAGAGCGTAGGGCTCCATGGAATGAAATCTCATTCCTGAATGAAATCTCGTTCCCGAAGGGAATGCAGCCACAGCACCAAATGCCCTCTGACGAGGCGGTTAATGCTGGGTGAGCTGCTCTTCATGAGTTTGTGTGCAGCAAATGCTTTCTATTTTCACATTCTAGAGCAAAGAAGAGCATAAATTATCCCTAATTCTTGATTCTGTGATGAAGTAGCCATCTGGTCTGATAGTACGGTGACAATGATATAGGAGTGAACACTCTATGCTTGGTCTACTGCACAGAAAAGGACAATAGGACATATTTTAAAATGTCAGGATCCATCAGAACCATATTCAGGATAGTCTGCATTTATGAAAATAGATAGTATTGAAGATACATCATGATGCAAATCTAATCAAGGCTGCTGGGCAGCTGAATTAAATTAAGAGTAAATCTGAATGTTTCCAATTAAAAACATGTTATTTCTTTTTCTTGCTGTGTTTTCCATTTCTGTAAAAAGATGCTTTATTATGTTTCTTTCGGGAAGTTGTGCCACAAGGGCTGTTGACCTGCCTGCTCCTCTCCCTTGACACATGTATGTGGAACTCTTAGGGTGTATATATATGTGATGAGTTGGCTATTTCCTGTCATTTATTAGTGAAAATTGTGTTTACCACTAAATTTGTGTTCACCAGAGAAGGTGTATGTATCATTGGTGTGGGGTTATTGAGAAATCACAGGTATGTGAGCATAAGGTGTATTAACAGAGTAGCAAGAGTTTTATTTTTCTAACAACCTCTCATTTAATTTATTTATTATCCATTTATTCACTCAACAAACATTGATTGCGCACTTTTCACGCATCAAGCACTGAATTATATGTCTCATTGAAGTTTGGGGGAGGAGAACTATAAACTATTTTGAGAGTCCTAACATAGCTGATGAACATTACTTCAGTAGGAGTGATTTGCAAGCACACAGTGATTGCCTATAAATGCTCAGAGGCAGGGTCTGTATCATTGCTATAGGAAGTCAGTCAAGTGATTATCAAGTCTGCAAGATCTTGACTAGAGACAGATGAGAAGCTGGCTGAGGTTAGGTAGAAGACCTTCTCATTAGGTAGATGTTATGGGTGCTAAAGCTATCTTGTAGATGCTGGTGTAGGCATAGAGTCCAGAGGATCTAGTAAATTCGGCTATGATTCCTGAAGTCAGAACCAGGAGATCTAACCCAAAGGGCAGAATACTTCATCAAGATTTGAGTAATAATGAGTGACTCCAACTCTTAGTGGAGGACAACTTTGAATAAAAATTGAGCTTTTATTATCTTAATTTCTAATAGATACATGACACTATCAGAAGACCTTAGTACTCTTTCTTTGTGAGGCCCAGATGTTAGGAAATAGTCATTACATTTTTTCTAAAGGAGTAAGGAATTCACATATTCAAAGAATGATTATTGAGTATCTATTTCATGCCACAATTAACTTAAACACACCATGCACAGAGCTGTCCCATTAACTTCTCCACACTCAGTCGGCTTCTGCTCTCTCCCAGTGAATGTGGCCCCATCATCTCCCAGTTTCCCAAGCCTGAAACTTGGAAGCCATCACGATTCACTTATAGCCCTTCCCCCTACCCGTCATCAATAGCTTGCCAAATCCTGTAGAGCTTGTCACAAAATATTTTACCTTTATCCTCACTGCTGCCATAATTCCCCAAATGGACCTACCATAGCATCACAGCTGATGTTTCAAAGATGACAGTCTATTCACATATTTTCCTGATATAAATCCCACAATGACTGCTTTGACTCTGGAAACATAACTATGATCTGACCACTGTCCATTTTTTCAAACTCATCTCCCAATCCTCTCATTTCCCCTAGTGTATCAGATATTACAGCCATATTCATCAACTGGCACTCTGCCTTTGTCTCCCAGAGTATAGCCTTCCATTGAGGTTTTAGCACTTCCTTTATTCCAATCTCCAGCTAAATTAAAAAGATTTTCTGCTTACTTTCTAAAAGTTGGTCCAAAGATAAACCATGCCTTTAGTTTCCCCCAAGAGTTCTGAGACTGACTTCACCAAGTACTGAGGTAGTGAGCAAGGTCGCAGGTCCTATGCAGCCCCCCTTTTATGTTCTTATTCTAAAAGGTCAATATACCCTAATAGTCTTTTGCCTAGGAACCTTGCTCCCAAGGCACTAGTTTGCTTATTGTTGTCCTTCCTCCCAACACACAGGAGATGGTCTTTTGACAGTCTCACCCACTTTGAGAAGAACATTTTCACTCTACCGCTTTTCTGAGCAATGCCTCTCAACCCTGGATTCCCTTTGGAGGGGAGATGTTTGCTTCTTCCTCAGAAGATTGCTAGAATTCTGATGCCTGGCATCATGAATAGCCTCTTATTCTAGTTAAACCCTACTTCCTGTCTACATGATATGTCTTTGACCCTTATCATCCAAACAATAAAACAATACCTTTACCAAAAAATGATCTTAAATTCACTCAAGAATCACTTGTAAAAAGCAAGGGGAAAGAGTTATTTTATGAAACAAAGTCATATTCTGCTTTTATATGTAAATTTATAAGCATGGATGGTATGTATTCATTCAAATATCTACCATTGACAAGACCCTATTTAACAACAGTGACATTGGTAGAACCTGCATCTTAACAGAATCAAATGCAGCAAATTTGCACAATCTCTCAGAATTCTGAAAACTCCTTGAATCAGAGGCGTGTGCTGTTCACTGAATATCCACGAGCTCCCAGGTGATTAGATTTGGGCAATGAGCCATGAACAAGAGTCACTCCTGGGTTGAAGATTCAAGAGTAAGTATGCAGCTCTCTAACTCTCTTTTCTCCTGCCATGAGACAAAGAAGAGTATGTATTGAGATGGTGAAACTGTAAGATACAAATAGTCTGGATCTCTGTGTCACAGCATGGAGGACAGCTACCTTGAAGAGTTACCTGACTCACATTGAGACTTAGCATGAATAAGAAATAAACCTTTATTGTGTTAAGTGACTGGGGCTCCAGGGTTATATTTTTACACATCAGAGCCCATGCTATCTTGACATATACGTTTCATTATCTCAGCTTCCAACATACATAGAATACGGAAGGACATTTTAAAATTGATGGAGATACTGATATAGGGAATCATAACAATTGATGTCAGTTTTTATAAAGAGTCTGTTCATCTTAGCTAAATATGCTGAAGACATGGGGAATATTGATCACTAGCCTGAGAGCGTTCAGTGCTGGCATATTATTTAAGTTAATTCAAACTTTTATCACTGAAACTCTAGACAAGTAAAGAACTTGGACTCACACCAAAAGCACATGCACTGCAGCAAATCATTTTGAAGACTCAATAGAGTTTTAAATATGAGTTATGTAAAATGAAACCTTTAATATCTAAATATGATTTAAGCCCAGGAGTTCAAAGAAGACTTAGGACACAATTTTTCTGATGGAACTGCTTGAGGCACAGATCCCTTCAGTTTTGGAAAATGGATTCCATATTGAAGAGACTGTTTTCCTTTCTATGGTGAATATATAATCCATACTCAGGCACTTATCATCAAATTTTTGGTCTTGGACGTGTGTTGAACTTGGACTTCTCTTCGTTGAACACTTATTAAGTACTTATAATTAACCTGCATCTCCCATATCTGCCTTAAAATATTGAACCAACAGGGCAGAAATAGTTACAGTTTTCAGAAAGTTTCTTGGTTCTTTGTTTTTTACCAGGGTAAATCCTTAAAAATATATATTTTTTAATTATGTAGTTGTGTGTTAAAGAGACAGAATGAATATGAAGAAAGAAAGAGGGAATTTATCATAATCCAAGCTAAGAATTATTATAATTAAACATTAAATTTAGCTCTGAGTTTCCTAATAGTCAAAGCAAGAGGGAAACCTAGGAAGTTTTATAGTTTTGTTTCAATTTTGACAAAAATAATGTTAACAGTAAGGATTACTGGTTGACTATTCAGATTATTAAAAAATTATTTTAATGTTCTGATTTTGAGCAGCACTGCATCCTTCCTAGCTGGAGGAGTTTGCTATAAAGCTTATTTTCATGAAACTAAATTAGTTTACTGGTCGAATGAAATTATTTCATACTGTAAACTCTTTTTGAATGCTGAAGTGAGGAAATTATATCTGAGAAATAGAGAAACCAATTTAGCAGGATAGAGATTCACTGTTCATGATGCTATTTAAAGATTTTCCTTCTACAGTCTTTTCCCATTCAAATCGATCAGTCATTTCCATTACTGTCGATGGTTGTTAGCAGAGCCCGTCTAGTGGGAGTTCTAGGAGGTCTGCAAAATGTGGAGCAATTGTTGTAGTACTGGGGAAAATAACTCACTCTAATGTTAAAGAAAATGCCCCCTATGTGAGCGACTGAATCTGGAAATCTTTACTGACCAGGTCGTCCTGCTGCAATCTGCTCCAGTATAGTTTTTATAAAGAGGGTTGTTAAAAACAAATAGTGCATTTCTTTGTGGTGTCCTCGAGGCCATCTTATCCTTTTAACTTTATCAGCTTTTATGAGCTTCACAGTAAGTGTTTGCAAATCCAAGAGAGGATGCTAAGTTACCCAGTCACCATACCCAGAGCAGGAGTTGTCTACAGTCATGTGCCATGACATTTCGATCAAATATGGACCACATATACAATGATGATACACCATATAGCCTAGGTGTGTAGTACACGATACCGTCTAGGTTTGTGTAAGTGCACTCTATGATATTCCCATGAGGAAATTGCCTAACAATGCATTTTTCGAAATAACATCCTTGTGGTTAAAAGCCATGACTATATTTCAATTCCATGATTGTTTGTATGTATTAATGGGGAAGCCCAGCCTAAAAGAGAGGCATTGGATCCCAGAGGGACCCCTATAAAGTGGAGTCTTTGTTCCATTCTAAACTAGAGAACCCCGCTGTACCACTGCTTTTACAGTTTGCCACCACTACATGAAACTCTCAGCTCTGACCTACCAGTGTACCCACAATTCCGAAGTCCAGAACTCAGTCAGCCCTAGAGTTTAGGTTGACACCAGTGCTCACTTTATCCACATCCCATAGCACCGTTGTCAGTGAGATGCTAACAAGCAGCACAGTCATTCTCTGTGATAGCTTGGGATGCTTTTCTTTTTGTAGCTCACCTGGTGAGTTACAAATGGTAACTGAGTTACAAATGGTAGAGTGGAAGCCATAGGAAATGTAGGCCACACACAGGTTTAGTTCTCCGGTAAAGAGACCCTGAGACAAACGTTTATATGGAGGGCACTCAATGGTGAATTATCTAAAGAGCAACACCTGTATGGAAGTGAGGGCAGGAAAGCTGGGCAGAGAGGGAGTTGAACTGTCATGAGGTTGCAACAGGAGTCTCAGATGATTCTACAGAGAGGTCTGGAGCTGGGATGGCTTTTCAGAGATGCCTCTGAATTGGAGTAAAGGTGCTGGGCTTTGTACTCATTTATAGTCCAGGCATTAGATGTGGGCTGTCCCTGCGGGAGGCAGGCGACCTTGGACAAGGCAGCTTCCTTTGGTCAAGAGCAATTCCTGAGAAGTTGAGCTTCCAGCAGATAATACTTCCAGCCACTGGAAATCCAGATGGTACACTACAGCATCTACTATGCCCTCCTAGCTGATATTTCTATCTTACTATCTTCATGTGCACAATTAGCTTTAGAAATATTAAAGGGAATTATATATTTAAGGGGAGAAATGATCACATGACTCTTGATCCAAACTGTTTCGAGGATACACATAAACTGTTCATTATTAAATAAGCAATAAAACAATACTTTACTAGAGAAGTAAATAAAATGATTGCATGATTCTCATAAGCCATTAGAGCAATTTTTTTAAAGTGGTGGTGGTAAGGAGGCAGGAGTAGTTTTTGCTTACACGACCTAGTAATAATCAAGCCATCTGAGGTCCATTCACTAGAATCTTTCCAGCTTGGAGTGGATCCCTGAATCGGTTATTTTTCAGATCAGACTTGACCTTTGAGGTCTCTGTGGGAGGCACTCTATCACCTCATGATCATCAGACTCCCAGCAATAGCCTTATAGCTCCAGCTTTCAGAAGACTACCTGGCTCAAACTTCCCTTGTCAAGAAACATTATACAAATATAGCCTATGGGAGTCCTTGCCATTAATAGTTTCAACCTGAATGACTTCTTAATGTAATTTCAAGTTCTATACTACATTTAAATAAATATATATACTTATACATTTTCAAAAATTCAGAAAATACAGAATGATTAAATGAAGAAGCCAAAATTACCTTAATCCCACCACTGCTAACAGAATGGTATATGAACATCCTTTTAGTCTTTTTGTTTCCTACCCATATGCAAGTCTCATTTAAAAAAAAATATATTTTACTGTGGAGACAAACAGCTCTGGATTCAAATCCTAGTTCCATCAATCACTCATGGTGTGACCTCAAGTAATTTACCCTTGATTTGTTTGTTCATATATTCAGTGGGAATAATTACCCTCACCTCATGGAATTTCATTAGGCTTTATAACAAGCTGATATATGTAAACCATCTATTCCATTGCCTGGTACAAAACAATCATTCAATAAATGTCATACTCTTTACTTCCTTACCCGAGGGGCTAAATTGGAAAAACCACAAAGGACCCAACTTTAAGAACTCAGTTGTGATCTGCGGAAAACCTCCTTAAAAAGACCTCAAGCTTCATTGCTGAAATTAATTTCAAACTTTTTCAAGCTATTAAGAGGCAATGCACAGTTTGATTCACATATGTAACATGAGGCTATGTAATCAAGCATTATATATATATATATATATACATATATATATACTAAAATTAATTTTATATTCACTTTTATATTACAGTACACTTATATAGAATAACACATGGCTCTTGATTAAACAGCAGACTGCCGCTCAATCTAAACAGCTCAGGATAGATTATAAAACATGAAAATGCAGCATCAGCACCAAAATATTGTTATGGGATTTTAATATTCACTTTCACACTCTTACCTAGGCAGCATAAAAATCGATGTTTCAGAAAGAAAATGTTAAGCATTAGATATATCACCTTTCTACTTAAATGCTATTTGGTCATCTAGATATATTGTAAATAAGACAAGAGAAACTTAGAGATTTGTCTTTCAAAGTAAATTGGAACCAATCTAATTTTGGTTTAAAACTTTCAATTATGGGAATAAAAAACTTTTAAAGGCATTTGAGTTTATTATTTTCTGTATTTCTTATTTTATTTTCAAAATAAAATCTACTGACTGTGCACATATTATGATGAAAATATTTCCTAAAAATCAACTCTCCATAATCCAAACTCTTGCAGAGCTGGAGGAGTAGGGAAAGGGATAAATGAGATTCACAAATGATTCCTTAAATCTTGTTTCAGTCTTTAATACAATTTTCTTCCATTCTACAAATTTTTATCTGAGCAGTAAAAAAGATGGTAAAATTGGTCACCTAAGTTTCATTTTATTCACCTTCCCATGTTGGAAGACCTTTTACGTAGGCAAAATCCTGTGCTCTACTCAAACCCAACTGTTCACTGTTCCTTACAAAAAGTCACTTTCCCTCCATCTGATCATGCCCAAGTAAGACCTGGCTAAAATACTACATAATTTTAAATTTAAACTTCTATTGAAATATGCCATGTTGTGAGATAATCCTCCAAGAGTGTCTCACATTTCTGCATGTCTTATGAACAGAAAAGTACTGATAACTTTTGTTTCTGACCATTTTTTTCAAGGATGATTATGTAGCGAAGAGCCTTGGAACATAGTGTTTTCCTCTCAAGCAGAGGATAGGTTTGTCTACTGTGTAGTATAACAAAGATATTGTCTCCCTCTGTGACAAAGGTAGGCCAAATTTGCTCGTGTCGCATTATGAAAGACCTAGGTTCTCTAAGCGTGGGATTCCTCAGTTTTCATAAAATCATTGCATATGTAGCATCCATTTGAGCCTCCTCACCAACTCTGAGGAAGGGGAGCAAGGGGAACCACAGCAAACACAAAGTTCATGCTGCTCTCCTTGCATTGAGCAATCAACTTCTTTATCTCTTACCCAGGAGTATCACATCTTCTGCCAGCATCCATAAAATTGTGGCAGGCTTGCAAGCTGGGTAAATCTCAGACCTTTCACAGTTCTTGAAACAACACATTAAAAAGGTACACAAATTCAAAGTGTACAGATAGGTGAATTTTTACAAAGTGAACACACTGACATAAGCAAACCCCAAGAAACAGAATGTAATCAGAGCTTCGAATTCTTCTCATGCTCCCTACCAGTCACAAATGCCCAACACAGAATAACCAATCGCTTCTTTGACTTAAACACCATAGATTAGTTTTGTCTTTCTTGAACTTAATACAAATGGAATCATACAGTTTTTATGGCTTATTTTACTTATTATTATGTTTGTGGAGTTTGTTCATAATGTTGCATATTATTTTAGTTTCTTCATTTTCATTACTGAATGGTATTCCATCATGTGGATATACCACATTTCCTGAATTCCCTATCTTCTTTTGAACTCCCACAATCCTTTATTAGTAACTTTCTTGTACAACTCATCAGTTTTTACTTTGTATTTTAGTTATTAAAGTATATGTGTTATTTTCTATAGTAGATTAGTCACTCTTTGAAGACTTAAGCCTCAAGAGAACCTGAGTAGTATATTTATCCATTCATTCACGCAATTATTCTACATTCATAGAGAAGCACTTATGTCTATAGTACATTAGATGGCAGCATTGTGTTCAACCACATAATGCATACTAGAAAATATTTGGTGAATTATCGAGTAGTTAATAAGTAGGAAGTAGAGAAAGAAGGCCATGAGAAAATGGCTCAAGAAATTTACCAAAGAGAGAATGTGTCTTGACTAATGCAGAGTTGATTGTATTTCATAAGGAAGAAGACTAGCTTTTAACAAAGATTCAAGGACTTGCTGGGCCAACTGCTTCGTAAAATCTTCACATGATTATCTTACAGGCATCTTTCAAACTTTAACAAAAGAAAACTTGTAATTTACATATCCCCAAATTTGTTCCTCCACATATCTTTTTCATCCCATTAAAATGCACCACAGCCCATTCAGTTGCTTAAGCCGAATACACTAGTATCATTTTCTCTTTCCCTGCTCCCTACGTCCAGTACACTAAGTCCTGTAGAGACTCCATCTCTAAAGCACATCCCAGATCTGTACTTGTGTCCATCTCCCCTACTATCAATCTAGCCCTGATAGTTTCTCTTCTTCTAGTCTACTCCTGCCACATAGCAACCACAGTTATCTTTTGAAACATAAATCAGGTTATGTTACATCCTTGCTTTAAAACCTCTGATAGTATCTCTTGCTCTTAGAACAAATCAAAACTTTGTACTCCAGTTTTTAAAGCACATTCTTAACTCTGACTTTATCTCATCCTCACCACTAAGTCTCAGCCAGTTGGCCTTTTATTTGCTAAGTTTGTCTTGTCTAATTGCCTTTGCACTTTCTCATGCCCTGTCCTGGATGCTTTTCTTCCTTATCTTCACATGGCCGACTCCTTCTTTTTAATCAGATCTCAGCCTAAAAGTCACCACAGAAAAGAAGCTTTCCCTGACTTCCAACCAAAAGTCGCCATCTAGTTACTTTCTATCACATCACAATAGTTTAATGCCTTGCATTAGCACTGTCTTTATCTGATACTTTGTTTCTTATTTCTGTGTTTATTGTCTGTCTTCCTCAATTGAAAAATAAGTCCCCTGAGGGCAGGGACCTAGTCTGTCTTGCTCACTGAGAAGGAAGTGGGGTAAGATTAAGTAAAGATATGTGCGGACTTTCACTGACAATGTCCTGCTTCTTAAACTGACAGGTACAGCGATATTCATTTTATTATTCTTTCTGCCTTATGCATACATTATATGTATTCTTTTATGTGTTAACTATTTTGTAATAAAGTTACTACTTACTTATAACTAAAACTTCCATATTCCATATTATAGTTTTGGTACATATTTTGTCTGATATGTAACCTAATAGCTGTAATACTATGAGCTCTGATGTTTTCTACTTAGATGTTATTTGTTGAAATCTGTCCCTTCAAAAAGGGACATTGAAGTCCTAACCCCCTGCATCTCAGAATGTGAATTTATTTGGAAATAGGGTCATTGTGAATGTAATTCTTTAAGTTAAGATGAGGTCATACTTGAGTAGCATGAACCCCTAATGTAATACGACTGGTGTCCTTATAAGAAAATGGCCGCATGGAGTAAGAGACACAGGATTGGAGTAATACCTCTGCAGGCCAAGGAAAGCCAGGGATACCACATGCTAGGAAAGAGGCATAGAACTGATTCTGTCCTACAGCTCTCAGAAGGAATCAATCCTACCAACACCTTGATTTTGGACTTCTGGCCTCCAGAGCTATAAGACAATGAATTACTGTTGCTTGAAGCCACCCGGTTTGTGGAACTTTGTTATGGCAGCCCTAGGAAGGTAATACGGATATGTTTAAAGGGAAGAGATAAAACATGCACATAGATGATTTAGAGTCGTTCTGTGACAGAAGAGTTTACAGTTTCTTTTCCTTCTGCAGGCTCCAATAGTGCATGTAGCGATAATACAATGAGACCGAGAGCCAATCCCAATGTAAATTTGCTTTAGAACCTACTAGGGTATATGAGAAAATTAAATAGCTTGTTTTCCCCAGGACCCTCATTGTCATCAGTTGAATCAATCACTGAGCTGCATTTATAGCTATTATTCATAGCATGTCTGGTAGTATTATGACCTCTCAGATCTTATTAGTTTAGTTTCAGTTGGTAGAATTTACATTGATTTCTAAAGAGCACTATGTTTGAGAGCATGCTTGGGTGGTGTTTTCCTAACAGGGTTGATGGGGGTAAATATAGATAAAGAGTTCAGAATGCTCCATAGCTGGCCAGATGATAAAGCCAAATCTTATTTAAGAATAATTGTATTTATGTTACTCATTAATATGATGTAGCAGAGAAATCCTCCTTTATAGTTAACCAGTGTATGGGTAGGGTTAGAGTAAGAGTAATATCTAATCTCTCAAGATCACTGCTTAACCATGGGGAATAGTTCCTGTTTTGTTTACAACAGAGAAACTCTGAGAAATGCCAGTGTGCGTCTGTGACACATCCTATGCTTAACTCACAATGAACATTCAATAGGTTTTAAATAATACCACTTGGACAGAAGTCTCTGATAATTTGGGAAGCCAATCTATTAATGCTCACTATTATAAGGTTTTATCTCTACATGAGAAATCTTGACTCAGTCCAAAGATTTTACCTGATTGGCGGTTTGGACTGGTGATGACACACGTGATACACTCTTAGATCTGAGTGGCTTCTGAATACACATGGCCAGGTAACCTCTTTACAAAAAGCTGATGGACTAGTGGCTAAGGGCCCAAGAGTAGTAGGCAACTATACCTGAGTTTAAATCTCAACTCCATTTCTTACTGGCAGTTAGATAAATTAATTTCACTGCATTTCCGATTCCTCACCTGTAAAATGGGAATTAATGATAATATCTACTTTTTAGAGCTCCTGTGAGGATTAAGTGGGATGAGGCATGTAGAGCTGAAGGAATTACTGCTGCTATGAGTGCTGCCTCTACCCGCCCCACTAGACTGACTGCAGGCTAGACTGACACAAGAGTTTCCTGTAACCAAGTTTTGCCAGCCTCTGAGTCTCTGTGGTTAGTTAGCATCCGCAGGTGGTCACTTGCCCTGGCATCTGTTCTGGACCACTGGACATGTTTGAAGTCAGGTCCAGGCCAGTCTTACCTCAGCTATATCTCTATGAGCAACTTGCCCTTGCCTTTCTTTCTCTTTTGTGCTCTCTTTCCTCCCCTCTCTCTTACTCCTGGATCAGTGGTGGGTTACTAAGAAAATGACAAGAAGGCCAGAGGAATTTTTAGGTGAAGAAACATCTCAGTGGTGGAGTAATGGCTGCAGTGAACCCCTCTTCCTGGCTCTGTTTTCTCTTCTACTGCTCTGATCTCTCATATGTTCATTTCTTTTTACCTCCCTCCAGTAGCCTCTGATTTGACCTCTTTCCATGGCATGTTCTCCCATCATTTGCAGAAGCCCTATACCATAGCTCAAATGCACAAGGCTCTCAAATGGAAATAATATTATTATCAACTGGTTTTGGCCAATGATAAGGGACTATAGCAGAGGTAGCCCTGGGGCAGAATCCAGAGACTTCCTGAACTATCATGAGTCAACTCTTCATTTGCTGGGCTCTGGGGAGAAATCCTGGAGGGGCCCCTTGAGAGGGACAGAGTAACCAGATAGCAGAGGCAGCCAGCCTGGCAATGTCGCACTGAGGGGGCTAAGGGCAATGGCTATAGGCATGTAAATACTTTAGCAATTAGGTTGTATTTGTGCATACCAGTTAAATAGCAGCCCTGGTCCCAGCCTTCTCCATTTTCATCACAAGTTACCATTTAAAAATATTTTAAATTAAAAAACCATTTTCATTAAGGTACAATTGACATATAACAACATATTAGCTTCAGGTGTACAATTTAATGATTCAACATTTGTATATATTGCAGAATGATCACCACAATAAGTCTATTTAATATCTGTCACCATACATAGTTACAACATTTATTTTTCTTGTGACAAGAACTTTTAAGATCTACTTTCTTAGCAACTTTCAAGTACACAATACAGTATTACAGATACCCTTTAATTTTTCTTCTTCCCTTTTTGTTCCTTCTCTTCTTGTCTCTTGTCCACTCTTTTATCTGGCAAATATCAAATAACACACACAGTGGGCAAAATATCTATTCCTTCTTGCAGAGAAGTCAGTGGAACTTGAGCTCAGGATATCTGAGGTGGGTTTGTATTAGTTTGCTGGGTGCCATAACAAAGTACCACAACTGGGTGGCTTAGCACAACACAAATTTGTTGTCTCGTAGTTCTGGAAGCTGGAAGTCTGAGATCAAAGTATTGGCAGGACCACGTGCCCTCTGAAACCTATAGGAGAAGGATTTTTGCCTGTCTTTTCTAGCTTCTGGTAGCCCCAGATGTTCTTTGTCTTGCAGAAGCATAATCTCTGCTTCCATCTTCATATAGTATTCTCCCTTTGTCTCTTCACATATCTTCTATCCATATCTGTTCCTGCCCAAATTTCCTTGCTGTATAAGGACACCAGGAATATTGGACTAGGGCACATCCTCATGACCTCATCTTAACTTGCTTAAATCTGCAGATCCGATTTCCAAATGAGGTGACATTCCTCAGAACGGGAGTAAAAACTTCGACATATCTTTTGTGTGGGGGGGGGGGACACAATTCAGTCTGTAACAAGAATCCCTCCCTACTAGGTAGTCCCTGGGTGAAAAATTCATGGGGTTCTCTGTCCTCATGTCAATACCAAAGCCATGATTTAAGAACTAAGAGCCTTTGCATCTACGACCATGCTACCCTGCACAAGCCCGATCTCATCTGATCTCAGAAACTAAGTAGGGTTGGGCCTGGTTAGTACTTGGATGGGAGACCACCTAGGAAGACCAGGTCTAGGCATAAAAAAATAAGGATTGTAAATTGACAAGTTTCTTGCAAACTGTGAGGTCAACCAAGGGTTGCCTTGCCTAAAAAAAAGTAAAAATAAATAAATTAAAAGAGCCTTTTCTCTCTACTCAAGCACAAAGCATGCTGGGATGAGAATATTTGGTCAATTTCAGAGGGCCTCAATGCTCACCAAGCTTCAGTGCTAGAAGGCACTTCAGAGATTTCTATGTGTAACCTACTCACTTTAGAGATGAAGAAACTGGGGACGAGAGACAAGATTTACCTAACATCTCAGTGCCTGTAGGACTCACAGCCAAAAGTAGAACCCATGTTTCTTTATTCCCCTTTCACTATTCCACTCACAGGTAAGATATTGGTTGAATAAACATTGCATTTGCCTTATTTCGGCGGGGTGGGGAGGGAGGCTGTTTTAATCTATTCCTTCACTTTATCTCATCTTTGTCTGCAAGATAATCCCTAAAGAAATACTTCTCGGAGATACCAGTGTATCCAATGAGTCCCTAAGAGTAATAATGAGAATCAGTGGGTAAGACATTCTAACAATCCCCAAATGTGTTTTTAACACTGTTATTGTTGTTTTAACATTGAATACACTTAACCAGGAAATCCAAATTTCTTTCTGAAGCATTCCAACTGTTGTGTTTATACCCAGTTGCCACACAACATTTGCTCCTACTGTGTTTTAGTTGGCAGGGGCTGGAGGAAGGGTTTTTGGAGCCAAGTAGCTGCAGATAGGGAATCTTTCCAATCCCCAGGGACCTGGCATAGCCCCAGAATCAATAGTCACAGGGACAGATGCCAACACTCATCTCATCTAGCACTCTAGCTAACCTTGGACCAATCCCCTACTTAGGCCCTGAACCTGGATAGGAAAAACCAGCTGAAAAAATAGAGCCCTGTAAAGGTTATAGATAAATAAGTAAAAGCTGCATTTTTTTCCATCAGGAAAAAAAGGGGGAATCCTGTAGAGGATATATTACGTTTTCACTCCCCACTGCTAAAAAACAAAAACGAAAACAAAACCCTTCAAATACAGCCATGTTGCCAGTCTCCTGAATTAATAATGGATAAACATAGCCAGTGTTTTACCATCATTTCACATTTTCCAGACTACAGAATACAGAATTCTGTCACCATCACAGTCTTTCCTACTTTCGTTAAACAATTTGGAGACTGTGAAATGAAAATATACATGCTTTAAATGGCAGTGTATAAACATGACATCTTTCTCTTCAAGACATATTATTTATTTATTCAGAAAACTTTGACCGATCACCTACTATATTACATACCAGCGTTGTGCTATGCCCTGCAGTTCTTAGATGAATAAATGTAGACTCCATACTTGCTTCCAGATTGTCAAGGAAGAGGTTGTTAGCCAAATAAAGCCAATATAATATAATTAATATAATATAATATAATATAATATAATATAATATAATATAATAATTAATAATATAATATAATATAATATAATATAATATAATATAATATAATATAATATAATATAATATAATATAATATAATACAATGCTGAGACCATACAATAAAGGCATATGGACAGTGTTATAGGGATATATGTGAATAATTCTGCCTTAGGGAGAAGTGGAAGTTGAGGGACATGTGCCAAGAAAGGTTTGGTCTACTTGGTGCTTTAGAGCAAGGGTCCCCAATCCCCAGGCAGTGGACTGGTACAGGTCTGTGGCCTGTTAGGAACCGGGCCGCACAGCAGGAGGTGAGCGGCGGGTGACTAGCGAAGGTTTGTCTGTATTCGCAGCCATTCCCCAGCGCTAGCATCACTGCCTCAGCTCCACCTCAGATCATCAGGCACTAGATTCTCATAAGAGCAGTGGTCCGTGGTGCCAAAAAGGTTGAGATCCACCGGTTTAGAGAGATGACCACCGCAACAGTGCAGAGTCGGGCAAGCAGCACATACATTCTGTGTACCTACCCTGGCCCAGTCATTTCACAAGAATATTAAAAATTTCTTCAGCGTCTTTCTCAGAATGTAGATGAGTATGAAGAAGTTCTTTGCAACCATTCCAACACATTTTGTCAAGCAAGCTTTACTTTTGGCAGGTGGACCTGGTGCAGGATGGGAGGTAGGATTTCTGGTGATCCCTGGCCTAAACTTTGGTCCAGGGAAAAGCTGTGTTTGTTGACTTTTCTAACCCTGCACCAGAGTGTACCCTCCCACTGAGGATATACCTGGAACTGCAGTTATGCTAGAGGTGGGGAGCAGGTGTGTGGGTAGTAAACGGGTGAGGAGAAACGGAAGGGGCCAGCAAGGAGAGCAGGACCAGAGAAGGGGAGGCTTGGAGTGTGGAACTCACCTGTCTTTATCTGAATATCTCTCTCCTGGAGTCCAAATGGGAAATAGAACTGAACATCCATGATTAAAAAATGCAATACATACTAAGAAAGTCTAAAGTAATTTATGCCAGGCATTAAAGTGTTTTGCATGAGAATATAGTATGATGTAGACATGCAAGAATTATGTCTTTCATTAAAAGGTTTGCAACTCAGTGCGCCATGATGTAACTATAGCAGTTTTTCTGTCTTCGTGATGATTTTTTATTTTAAACACTGTCTTAAAAGCCAAGGAATGCAAATGCATGGAGAACACTTGGCTTCTGGGTTTTAACTTATTGTCACCTCTTTCTAATCACTTCCCTTTAGTACTTTACCTGCTTGTGCCAAGGTGAAAGGTGAATAGTTATACCGCCATTGCCCCTCAAATCCACGTATCCTGAACCCAGCTATAAAGTAAACTGTCATTTATTTCTTCATTATTCAAAGTTAGTGTTTGCTAGTTCAAAGCCCATTTGAGATTATACATCAAGAATGATATACATTAAGGTTGGGATTAAAGGAAAATCAGTTACATGAAAGAAAGGTGTTTTTGCCACAAATCTTGTGTGTGTGTGTCAAGAAGTATTTTCACTGCCTAATTTAAAAAGAAACCAGGACGACTCCCAGAGATATATACCTGCATCTGGCCAGTCTTTCAATAAGGACACTTTCTGTTTGAAGTTTGACTGTAAAGTAAGAGGAAAAACATCTCTCCCTGGCTAGCACATGCAGCTTATTTTAAAAAATAAATAAATAATATTAGGTATAATTCTGATTTTAGGCACTCATGAGGAGTAAAATCAAAAATTTATCCATCTTGAACATGCTTAGACAGGGCAAGAAAACTGGGCTTACAAGTAAGGCTGAGAGATTTAGGTTAGCTATAAGGAGAGACTGGATGAACTTTCAAAATCCCTTCCAACTCAGGGATTCTATAATGTTATTGATTATTTCCTAAACGTATTCATGATGTCACTGGCCTGTTTGGAGCGATGATTCAAATCTTAATGATGCCCAATATGAATCGAGGGACCCACAATAGGCCAGGGTCTGAATTAGGTGTTTTTCATGAATCATGCCATTTATTCCTCCAATCAGTCCTTGGATTCAGATATTATGAATTTCTGCTATGTATCATCCTCCCGGCATGATTTATTGCATACCTTAGACCATTTTTAAATTGGGCAACTGAGGTTTCACATCTGAGGCAATATTGAATTTAAAACTACCACGATTATATTCTATATAGTCTTAGAATACTGTGAGCTCATGCACATAAAATAACAAATAATAATAATGCCTATGTTGTCATTAGACCAGCTGTGCAACATATAAAGAGACCATAATGTGCAAATCAAATGAGTGAATGTGATTATCAAGATGCTGGTACTCTGAAGCAATTCTGGCTCAAGAGGCTAAGTGCCTTCTGGTCTCTGTGATGTTCCTAATTCCACCCCAGCTCCCGGCATGTCTGGCATTAGGGACAGGTTTGATAAATGTGTGTGGAACTGAACTTAGGCACACTAACTCTTTTCCAGGCCCCTCCTAAAGTGCCCTGAGTCCTCTCATTTCCAAATATTATGAGGAGAAGGTCAGGGGAGTGAGACCTTTCCATGTGTTTCTGGCATCCTCTCTGATCAAGGTTTGATAAGCAGAAGTGTTATCTGAGGCCTCCAAAGCAGATGCTCAGAAACCATTTTTCCTTTTAACTCAAAGTCAGATTTTGCTAAAGGACTTTTGGGGTCTGGATAGGAGCTCTGTGATCTGAGACTTTGAGTAAAAGCACTCTTCTGTAACTCAGGGAAGGTGAAGAATATTTCTGTGAGTAAAATCTATTGGAAAACATACCTCTGTCTCACCCAGCTTAGCCATTTCATCACTTCCATCTGGCTTTGCTCTTTTATAACAAAAACATCAAAGTAGGCTTGGCAAGGATCATCCCCAAAATATGCTTTCATTGTCTATGTTAGTGAATCTCTGTCCAATCAACAAAGGAGAATTTTTTATTATGGTTAATGTCAACTTGCTTCATGGAAAAAACCAGCTTAGCAACTGTACGTAACTCTGAGTACATCTAATGGTTTTATAATTAATGAGAGGCATTTATTGAGTTCCTTAATTTGGGCCAGGCATTTTATCTAATACAACTCTGTTTTCAACTACCTATCTTACTGGTGAGGAAACTGAGGCTCAGAAAGATGGAGCAATTTGCTCATGATCATGTAATGCATTGGTGGAATTAGTGACTTGAGTTAGGATTCGCACTCAAGTCTATTTAAGAAGTGAGCCCAGCTTTTCCTACTAGACTCTAAGATCATTATTAGATCAACAAAGACACAAAAGTACTGAACCCTATCTGCCTCTGTATCCTGATGCGGTATGACTTACTCAGGGCCGTCTTTCTATTCTAAGGACACATGAAATACTGTGTAGGTTTGATACCCACCTCTGTGAATGATGGCTGCTCGGTGTGCACGATGATTTGACAAGGACTGAGGTGGGCACCATGGGCCAGCTCAGCGATGCCGAAGAGCCTGTATAGTTGTTGCCACTAGTGTTTCCATCCAACACAATGTCAGCAAAGACTTTGAGGCTCAAGATAAACTTGACTTTGTCAATCAGACTGAGGGAAACTGGAGACTGATGAGCATTTTGCAGCAGCAGCACTTGTGTGCAATCACATTTCACAAATGAATAACTCCCGTTTTTGCCAGTAAGTTCTTTTTTAAACACTGAAAAGTTATACATTTTTTTTTTTTAGGCAAGGCAACCCTTGGTTGACCTCACAGATTGCAAGAAACTTATCAGTTTACAACTCTTTATTTTTTTATTCATTTTTTATGCCTACAGCACCTGGTCTTCCTAGGTGGTCTCCCATCCAAGTACTAACCAGGCTCAACCCTGCTTAGCTTCCGAGATCAGACGGGATTGGGCTTGTTCAGGGTAGCATAGCCATAGACGATACAAAATTTTAATTCCAAAGCATGAGGATGATCATGATTTTAAGGTTATCCACTGTACACAGTACTATCTTTAGATGAAGATAAGTGTCTACACCAATGAACTCACACATATTTGTAAACAGTCCACTCTCTTGCTTGTGGAACCAAGTTAAGGATGAAATGAACATAATCAGCATGTTTTTCTTTTCTGTTGGCATATATTTTAATCAGCTTGGATGAGGAGGTGTCTATTTCTCAGGCTGATTAAAAATACTACACTGTTAATATGTATATATAACTGAATTACTTAGCACCTGATTGGCAGAAGAGTGCTTAGTTATCATTTTTATTAATTATTTCCCAGGAAGAAAACATAAGCAAGCTTGAATTTGTTTTCTGACATGATGAAGAAGCTACAGCACAGAGAGGTCAACCATCTGCTCCAGAGTACACAGCAGGTGACGAATTCTAACATACATACACTCTGGATTTCCAACCAGAGCTACCTTGCTAAAATAACCAGTATGGTGCTTGTGGGCAGAGACACAAAAATAATAATGTAGCAATTTGAAAGGTTTTCTGAGTAATCATGCCCATTATTAGATGAATTCTTGAAATTACAATTTGGAGCAAAACACAAATCTAACAACTCTGTGTTATACAAACTTCTTAATTTGCTCTCAGTGAACAGCATCTTGATAAAGGTTTTCTACCTGTGGAAATATTTCAGTTTGGTACCTATAGATATTTTTCCTTTCTATCAATGTCGACATTTACTAAACATTTTTCTTCGTGGCACTTTACTTAATTTCTGTTCACAGCCACCCTATAAGAAATGGAAGTGAAGTTCAAGAAGGTAAGTAGTTTGTCTAAAGCCCCAGGGTCAGTGAGTGGTAGAGCCAGCACTGGGTCTCGGGGCTCTGACCTAAAGCACATGCTCCTCCCAAGACCCTGCCCAGAACCTATTCAGTTAGGCTTTCCAGAGGGTCCCCTACTCATACAGCTTAGAAAGGACATGGAGACCAGGAAGAAGATTCAGTCTAGACTCTTGCAGAACTTACAAGCCCAAGGTTGACCCATAATAAAATTGCAAAGTATGCAGGGGGTGGTTCCGCTGATGGTGAGGCCTTCCCCACCTCTAGGGTCATTTGGACTCCATCATTATCACCAGCAGCCCTGAATCTCATTTCTGTCCTGTTGACTTTTTTGATCTAGATCCTCAAAATTTTCCCCCTTCAAAAATATCTATAGCTACCAATAGGTGAATTAGTAGTATATCTGATAATCCAAGACTGTTTTTGACCATGACCCCGTGGAAAAATTCTTATCCATAGGCATGGCTATTATAGGGGAAAATTCAGATACATCAGCAGATTAATAATGAGTTCTTATAGGAGGATTGAGGATCTTACAGAGCCCTAACAAACTCCCTGCTATCCTAGGTTGGACGTGGCTGGCCCTAGACCACAAATGCGTATTATGCCCTTGTCTCAGACTCATCAAACGTTATATTACGGAGTAGTTTGGAGGATACATTTTGGTTATGAACAATGGAAACTGACTTAAATGAGGTTAAGGGGAAAAAATTTACATATATGAAAGTGAGAACTCAAAGATAACCAAGGAAAAGTTGAATAATCAGGTGTCAGAAAGAGACAGAACACGGGCTGCTCTGGGGATGCAGGCATAGGATTTTTTAAAACTTTCTCTTGCTATTAATGTGACTTGGTTACCAATACCTAGACTGACTCTCAGCCCCAAGTTTTGAAAACAAAAGAGCCATAATGATCCAGTCTGAGCCAGATGACCACTTTGATCCAATCAGCTCTAACCTGTGAGGTGTGGTTATGAGGTCAAAACATGGTGTGGGAACAGAAGAGAATTTTCAGAGAGGTGTCCACCAGGAGGTTATAGTATTATAGTAACCACACTTTCATCAATTCTCGTCATTTTATAAGAATGAAAATAGGGACCCAGAAAGGTAAAGTGACCATTCCAAGGCCAAGTAGCTGGGAGTGAAAAAGCTGGACTAAAATATAGGCCTCTTGCTGGTTCCTAGGACAGAGCTCTTTGATCTGTCCTCCTGCCTTTGTTACTTGCATGTTTATGGCTTCAGCCTATCTTTCCTCCCACCCACCCTCCCTGCTGCCCCACAGCAGTCTTCCAAAATCCCAAATCTGGTCATGATACTACTATGCTAAGTAGCCATCTATCACTTCTAGTCTAAACTCCTTAGCACTGTAGACAAAGGCCCTTTTAATCGCGCCTCATGGAGTGTATTGGGCTTCTCAGGCTGGCATGACAAAACAGAAATTAATTTTCTTACAGTTCTGGTTGTTGGGAAGTTCAAGATCAAAATGATGGCCTCTTCTCTTGGTTAGTAGGCGGCAAGTATCTCACTGTTTGCTCACACGACCTCTTCTTTGTGCCCTTGAGGAGAGAGAGAACTCTGCTGTTTCTTCCTCTTCTTATAAGGACTCCAGCCCTATTGGATAAGGACCCTATTTTTATGCCCTCATTTAACCTTTACCTACATAAGGTCCTGTCTCTAAATACAGTCACATCGAGAGTTGGGGCTTCAACATATGAATTTGGGGGGAACACAACTCAATCCCTGACATGAATCTCTTCTCATTCTTCAACACTATCTCTCTCTTTCCCATTTCCTTTATATTGGGCCACTGGGCCTACCTCACCCCAAACTCACAAGCCATTTCTTTTAGGTTCTCTCCCCTTGAAATGTTCTTTTTTCTTTGTTCTCTGCTTGTGCTTTAAGTCCTAACTCAGTGGCTGTTACACCATAAAGCCTTATGGACAGACATCCTCTGAGTTAGATGCTCCATGAACTTCTTTAGCATTGTCATGTGTGTGTGTTGAATGTGTGTCATGTATACGAGATATGTATAAATATCATTGCCACATTCTATTTTAATTAGTTTGTTTATGCATTGGTCTCACCAAATAGAATGTGAATTCCTAGAGGGCAGGAACTATCACTGATTTTGATCTTCTCTCCCTGTTGTCTACCCAGCATTTGGCACATGGTAGGTGCTCAATAAGTGTTTGTTGAATAAGTAGGCAGAATGATTATTGAAAGGAAAGACTGGTTACCATATTCTTTGTCTCCATTTCACCACCATCAATTTCAGGAAAATATTTCATGAACCATAGAAGTGTGTGTGTGTGTGTATATATATATATATATATATATATATATATATATATATATATATATATATATATATATATGTAAGAAATTAGAGGGGAATGTAAAGAGTAGAAATTAGAACATTTTTCTAAAATGATAAGGAAAACAGAACTTTGCTTATTCACTAATGACAATGGGGAAACCCACTTTAGGTTACAAGATTTTGCACAGTGGATCGCTGGTGCATAAACAAGGGATGAATTTATCATACTCTTTCATACTGTTCTCTAATATTGCTACCAGGCTATGCAGAAACTGCAGTGGGAGACCCCGTGATACACCCCGATAGGCAGATGAGAAACAAACATGATAAAATACAAGTACTACACCATAAGACTCACTTTTTCATTTATTTTGACAAGGGTAATGTAGTTTTAATTACTCATGATAATATATATTGCCTACTAGTAAATGGCTTGTGGTGTATTTTTTAAACCTTTCATCTTAAAATACCACAGTACTCTTGAATTTGTTCATTAAATCTTTGTTACAAACCAAGAGGTTATTGGCTGTCAGGGGAGATGAGAGAGTCTGTGAATTAGCAAAAAGTCATTAATAGCCTCCTACTGTAGCAACTATCTACTTTGAAAATTGGAGAGCAAGATGCAGTGATCTTTTAAAATATTTTTATTTAATTAGAATATTATAATTTCAAAATTAAATAATTAAATAAAAGCCATACTTAAATCTGTTTCAAAATGATCGAATACGTGATTAAAACCTATTTTAATTTTCAAGCTCAAAGAAGTAGTGTATAAAACTTGTTTGCCAGATCAGCTACCAGAGATAGACAATTGTTTTCTTTCGTTTATGTTTATAATTTGTAGTACTCAATGCTCCCATCGATGTGTGTTGTCCTCATAACAAATCGTGCACGAGTATCAATAAGAATTCAAAGAATGCAACTAAGGTGCGAAATTATACAAATCATTCCACTGAAAAGAAAAAGCCCTGGAGGTGAACAGTATTATTGAATTTTTCAAAAGAAAATTATGTGTTTGTGAGTGTGTATTATTTGATGAAGTGATTGTCATGGAAAATTAAATCTCACCTTGAAAGAAATGAGCAAGAATGAGAAAATTCACCATAAATCCTTTCTGTATAAGAAAATTGTACTTTTTTTTTACAAAGGAATTTTTTCTAAGCCTCTAATCATAGTATATGATACCTGTCAACTACATATATGTGCACATATGGGTTGATATAAATACACTTTTACTCATTCTATATTCTTTGGGTCTAATTGAGACTCACGTAAAGGGGATAGAAAGAACTTCAATATCATCTAATCCTGTGTTTCTCCAAGTGCAGCCCAGGAACCGCCTATATTAGAACACCCCGAGATACTTATTTAAAATACAGCTTCCCAGGTTCTAACCAAAACTTGATGAATCAGAACCTAAGAAGCAAATTTTATAATGAGGCTAGTTAAGGAAACACTTCTCTAGCTAATTTATTCAAAACTTATTTCAAAACCATCCAATTGGCTTTAATATATTAGAAAAATGACATTGGAGGCACCTTGACAAAGGCTTGAAAAGGCTTTTGTGACTTGGAAAAACCTTCAATTATAGAATGCTTTCAAAGTGATGGTGTTTAAATATTTTTAAGTGCTGTATATATTATAAATGAAGACATAAATGAGTCTTAATTCTCCTGGCATTGCCCTCAGTTAAAGAGAGTCACCTCGTCCAAGGTCACTCTCATCTCTGGAGCACCCTGCGTGAATGACTAAGTCTATGGAGCTAAGGAGAGGGCGGATTGAAAAACGTGACTCCCTTTCATCAACTTGGGACAACTTTGAAGGGTCATGCCCATCTAGAGCTCTCAGTGGGAACCATTGAGGTCTTTTAGTAACTGCATTGCTATTCAGCTTCTCCTTCTACCCAATGCTGCTGCTCTTGCTCCTTCACAGGTGTTGATCTAATGGCACACCCCAATAAACTTCCTTCATGCAAATCAACATCTCTGACTCTGTTTCCAGGATAACCAACCAAAAACACCTGGCCCCTTCTTATAGAGCTAGGATACTAGTCCCATAAGAGAGAGGGTGCCGTGTCCACCACTCTGCAATGACCTGAGGCAACAGGACACCATCAATTCATTGCCGTCTCAATCCCACTGATGCGAGTTTTGTATTTTTTCAACTCAGCTTCCAGGGGACCAACCCTACTGGAGACGTTCTGAGCATACCCCTTCTCTGTCAACATTAGTTGCCAATCGCTGTGCTATTGGTGAGAAATGGTAAATTGTGGCCATTAACTCCGCTCTCAGGTTAGAATTTCTTTTTTTCCACCACCAGGTCTTCAGAGGATCCAAAACATCCAAAGGCTTTTTTCTTGTATTTTTTTTTCCACTCACCATATTCGCATCCTTGTGTATAAAAGCCAACACACTTAGAGGAAAATGATCTGTTTTTAATGTTATGTCTGGACTAGAAATTAGTCCTTAGTCCCACTAAGATGGATGCCAACCTGAAAACCTGGCCACATAGTCTGCTTGGGCATAAGATCTGCCCTGGGCAGTGTAGCAGGACTTTCCTCGCCCCTCCTCTGAGATCCGTGGAATGGGAAGCAATCCAAACACTTCACGTGCTAGGCTGCGGCATTCACAACCCTTCGCCATCTATCCCTGAGCCACATCTCCACCTTCTTTCTCATCTGCAAACACTTCCATCCCACAACACTCAGCTGCTCACCATTCTCTGATCTCAACCATGGCTTTAGGTCTATGAGCCTTGGCTCATATCTCCCAGCACGTGAACATATCTGTCACCCCATTCGGCATAAGCTTCATTCACCCAAACTGAAAAAGCCAATTCAAGTGTCATTTCCTCCATGCAGCCTTCTTGGATTCCCACATAAGTGACACCTGCCAGCTCTGAGCACCTGCCAGCCCTCACGCAGCATCATCACACTCTGCCTCGAGGCTGATCTTACACAACTTCTCTCTTCAGCTAAATTACAAGTTTCCCGAGGCCTGGGGTCATGTCTTGGACAACTTTGTGGCCCGTATAAGGCCTTGTACAAGTGCTTTCACATAATGCAAAGAAGATCCCGAACATTTGGCATGTTGTTGTCATAGATACAGAGAAAAACTAGTGTATTATTACCCCTGAGACATTTTTATAGACACTGTTCTGTCCTTCTCCAAAAGAAACATAAGCACTAAAAATCAATAAAAACTATATTTCTAAGTATCTATGCCCAGGGTGAACACGTGTACAGTTTTGTCTCCTAGGACAGTCCCGATTTACTCCTGCTGCTCTGGTATAATTATTAATACTGTCCACTTTCACTCTCAAAAGTGTCCCAGATTGGCTGATAAATTTTATAGTCACCATACTTATGTAACTCAAACTATCAGCTAACAGTGTGCTCTTCTTACCTGCTTGTAGGAAACTCACAGGGTAAGAATTTCTTGCATGTATTTCTACCTGGTCTAGTACACGCCTCTTATCGTGTTCATAAACTGGTTGTTTTACTAAGGACCAGTGCACAGAGTTATTTCACAACAGGGATTTGAGGGACAGTTTCCAACAGATGAACATTGGTGCATGCCAGGTCAGGTTCTCTACTTAGGGTCCAGGGACTGGTCTCCTCCTGTGTGCCAGTGACAGAATGTGGAAGCCATTTGAGGGTCCCTGGTTTCTCTCATTCAGTTTAACAAAAGTGAAATGATTTCTGCTTGAGAGCACATATATCCCCTCCAAGGCTTTCCGGCAAAATTATACAGATTGGCACGGGAAGATCAGGAGTGGATTGTGGCTATGGTTTCTCTGCTCTCAAGATGCAAATAGCTGCTGCCAACAGAAAATGTCCCAACTTCACTGATACGGTGAGGGGGATCTTAACATATCTTTCTTTATATTTCTTCAGTTAATCATCGAGTAAGTAGATAATAATAACTCATAAACACATGCTTCATCTTATCCTCACAATAGCCCTACTGGCTGCTATTGAAATTGCTAGTCTACACATTTTTATATTTATAGTTAATATTAATCATAGCTCCCATTTCTTAGTGTTTACCATGTATCAGGCATTGCATAAGTAATTTATAGATATTAGCTTGTTTCATCCTCACCACACTAGCTGAATGCAGGTCTATTTATTGCTTATTACCCACCATATCCTCTTAAATACAAACTTCATAAGGGTGGGGCCTTGTCTTCTTCACAGCTGCATCTCCTATAAACACCTGAGAATTGTGTTTGGCACAGCGTAGGTTCTCAGTAAATACTTTTTGAATGAATGAATAAATCAATGAGTGAATGAATGAATGAGTCAACAAGCCTGTGAGAAAGGTGTGCTCATCCATGTCTCACAGATGGGAAACCAAGGCTTGAAAAGGGTAAAGAATTTGTCAAGATCTGGTAGGTCACAGACTGGGCATTGTGAAGTTCCAAAGTCTTAAACATAACAATACAATCTTGCCCTTCATTTTCCCGATGACAAAATTATGGCTCAGGAAGTGATCTGCTCAGGATCAGCTAAGCATTAAGTTATTAGGACTTAGGCCTAGGAACTCTGACTCTGACCAGCACTATTTTCTCCTTGTCATCCTGATAGGAGGCAAGGTAAATCCCATGTACTCAGCATGTACAGCCACACACACAGTGTCCTCTTCAGAAGAAAAGGGTGGGCAGTTTCCCCAAGTAAAATTGAAATCCTTCTGTCAGGAGAAAGGTTAGTCATGATCTCCTGACAGAAGCATTAGTGTTCAGCCAACTGAGAATGAAATAGGGGCCCGAGTTTATTACCCAGGCTGGCATAATGCTCTCACAAACCTGTAGAGTACTGTATGTAAAAAGGTCTAATGTTGACTAGGAGTCTAGTCCAAATATTCAATTGCCCTTAATTAAAACTTCAGTGGTTTAACACAACAGCTACTTATTTCTTAATCATAACACATACAAAACATACAAGATGGACATCTTGGTGAGTGGACAGCTTTGCTCCATATGGAACTTCAGACACCCAGACTCCTTCCACATTGTGACTCTAGCATCCTAAGGGTTCAAGTCCTCTGCTTTCAGTGGCAGAAGTGGAAAGAGGGAACATAAAGGTTTCTTAAATTCTTTGGCCAAGAATGGGCACACCTCATCATTCACAGACCATTGATAAGAATGACTCCATGGCTCTGCCCAGATATAGATGGGGAGGGAAACAGACCCTGAACAGACATTTTCCAGGGCACTGTGGAATGGCAAGCACAAATTTTTTTGTGGGCAGCTGACCATCACAGTCATTATGACAAAAGAAGAAACCATAAAAAAGATTGGAGATAGGAATATGGGCTGCCATTTACAGAAAGACAGAAATTAGAAAAAAGCGATGGGGAGAGGGCAGCAAATGCCAACTTTGCCAGCCTTAGAGGGTTTTGCAGACTTTTCCTCTTTTTTAGTGATGGTGGTGGAACAAACATGTCTTTGCTGCCAGTCTGTTTCACACTTAAAGAAGAGCTTGGACCTCCTCATCTTAATTATTATCAAGCCTGTACTCTCAAAAGTACTACCCAAGAGGTTTGTAATTTCCACTCATGCTCACCCCTGCCTTCTCTGTTTGAGTTGTAAGTTATGAATCATGCAAAATTGGACAAGATCATAAAAGCCACAAGATGTATTGAGTACCACAGCCTTCAGTTATCTTAGTTCATTAAACAGAAAAATAGGTGTACTTTTTTTTTCTTTGTAGCAAAACAGTATCAGGTAATGTCACATAATATTTCAAAATAGAATTTGTCTTTGTCACCCAAGTACTGAATAACAAGGAAACACTGAATGTTCTTTTTAAAAAATGATTCGAAATTAATTTTAATCCATTCTGACGGTTAGGTAAAAAGAGAAATATAGACTTTGGTAGGTCTCTTAATGCAGATTGCTATAGCAATTTAAAAACAGCAAATAATAACAAAGTAATGATTCTATCATGCTGCCTGTGTGCTTGACAGCAAATAGTATATTTAAAAAAAATAAATTTGCCCCTGTAATATATGCCAATGACTAGACTCTAGGCATTGCTTTCAGAGTAGAAGATTCATAGGATCATATTTATGTATTTTAGAAAGTTATTTACTTTGAAAGAGATAAAAAATATTAAAAATATAATTATTCACAGTCTTTCTCCCCCTCCTGTCTCCCAAGGGGGATGCTTTTGTACTAGGAGTAATGGATAGGGTGGGATAATGAGTAGAGACAGACCTGGAGGTGCTGAGAGGCTTCCTGGTTCTACGTATACAGGAACATGAAGCTACCTGGAAAAAAAAAAAAAAAAGAATAGAGACTGGAGAGGAGGTGAGAGGACCCTGGCCAGAAAGGGAAGAACTGAGAACTTTTTGGAAGCTGAAGTGAGCAACTGCTATGAGGAGGGGACTGTGGGAAGAGAGTTCAGGTAGAGAGGAGCATTCAGAAGCCTCACTTTGTGCTCTGCACAGTAGCCATTGTAACCACCATTGCTGAAGAAGACCTCTCCTCAATTCCCTCCACAGCTGTCTTCTGCTTCAGAGAACAATGCTTAGCAGATTGAGATAGTAATAATGACAGCTAATACTTACATAAAACACACTTCCTATGTGACAACTACCAAGCTAAGCTTATGATCTACATTAACTCTTTTAATCCTTACAACTTTACGAGATTACACTATTTTTAACGCTGTTTTACAGATGAGAAAACTGAGGCACAGAAAGGCTACCTAACTTTCCAATGATACACCAGCTAATAAGGAGTAGAGCTGGAATTCAGACCCAGGCAGTCTGGCTCTAGAATCTATGGTCTGAACCACAATACTCTATCATCTCTCAGGCTGTTGAAGCATCAATCTAGTAACACGTATGTGAGAAGCACAATTGAAATTCTGGACTAAACTCCCAGTCAACATTGCGCCCCTTCACAGACAATGGTCTATAGGTGAACACCCCTTTAGAAGAAGAGCATGTAATTAAAGAGCATGCTGAAATGTCAAGTTGTTCATGTACTCATAATATTAAAAGTTCATTATTTGCTAAACTTCAGGAAATAAGGCTAAGAAAATGAAGATATAAGGAATTGCTCTTTTTCCAAATAGTCTCTGGCCTATTTTCTATGATATATGCATTTGGTAATAACCGAGTAATACTGAGAAAGATCTTTGCAGCATTCAAACAGTCTCTTCACTTAAAGGGCTCCATTTTGATTGGTATTGGAACTAATTTATAGTAAACCAAACACTCTTATTTGTTCAGTTCCAGGTCTCTTCAGTCTTTTTGTTGTTGTTGTTTTGTCTTTTTATTTTTATTTTTTGTTTTTGTTGTTTTTTAAAGGGTAGCTTTACCCACCATCCCTGCTGGGTCTACCTGAGGACAAATATCAGGGAAAAGGTACATTTCATAAATAGCCTGGGGTAGTTATTGAAGTTAAGACCACAGACTCTTGTACCCAATTAAGAATTGATCATTCTTAAGTTGATTCTAGAGCCAAGTCATTCTCCCATAGTTCATAATGGAATAAATAAAGGACACAGAACCAAGATGAATAAGATGGGAATCTGGGGAGCTAAATTAAAGGGTGGGTTATTCCAATTCAAAGAGATTGGGTGCTCTGGGAAATACTAATCTGACTGATGATGAGCTCTGGGAGGATAAATTGACTTGAGAATAAAAGTAATCCTTTTCTCTATTCCAAGTGGAATACATGGCTAGAAAATGGCCTATATGTCCTAGATCTGTTTTTTTCACGATCATGTATCATCACCAAGAAGTAAACTACAGTTTATTCACTAACTAAACTCCTAAGAGGTCATGACCTGCAGGATGTGCCTTTCACGGATTTAGAAAGGGATAAAGACTCTACTCTTGCTCTTTTCCAAAAGTGTGAAGAGGACAAAATTTTACCTTTCCTAGTTTGAGAGACAGTGGTGCTTTGTTCCGTAAAACTAGATTGGAAAATTAAGTTTCATCTGTTAGGTTAGGTTATCTTCCCTGGGTTGACAGTATATGCTGGGAGTGAATTGACCAGTGAGATACTGACTTAAGAACTGATCTTTAGTCTTGAGAGTGAAGAGGCCTGGATGACCAACAGCAGCAAACTAAGATAGCTGCAACTTGGTCACTCTGCTCTGGAGTCAGGGCTGCTGCTTCCAGCTTATGATAAATTGCATTGATCGTGTAGGTTACAGAACCCCTATCAGTATCAAAGAAAAGACATTACATTTTGACATTGTCAATTTCTGGAAGTGTCACACAGCGCTACAGGGAATGGCTCATTTAATTTCAGTTTATAAATTAAACAAAGCAGAAAACCAAGATGATAAATTCAAAATGTTCCAAATATTTAAACTTGAAATATATCAACTTAATAGAATTGAGACCAAAATTTATGCTACCAAAACTTCAAGACCACCTTCAGGGGGAAAAAAAAGAGTTAAAAATCCCAGAGTCAGAAAGTTCATCATACTTGTCAATGAAGGAGCTAGAATCTGGCCTCTTTTTATTTTTATTTTTATTTTTATTTTTTTGAACAGGAGTGGAGGGGAATTGGTAATTGGTAGGGGTACAATAACAACAGGTAATTTTTCATTATTTTAGCTTATTTTGTCCTACTGAGGCTTAATTTCATTTTCAGCTCTTCATTTTGCAATTCATGTCTTCTTTTCAAAAATACAGAAACAAATTTAACGTTTTGAGACTAACATGTTCTTCAGGACTTTTGGAAGGAAGGCAGGAGGAGCCCCAGAAACATGGCTCTGGGTGTCTTCGGCTGTTTTCATCAGGCGTGTCACACATCTGCGAGCCCACACGCAGCCTCAGGCCTCACCTCTGCGCTCTCCTCACAGCAGCCTGGTGGAGCTTCATTTATCTTAGGAGGGGACATGGTGGCGTGTAGCCTGCCGGATTCTGGACCTGTGATTCCAAGGTGGAGAGAGTCCAGGATTGTCGTTCAGTCCATTAAGCAATCCCTTGTAGCTGAAGGGGTTCATCCATCAATCTCGCTTTTCAGCCAGTAACCTGCTTATTTAGAGGTTTAATTACATTTTCAGGTCACCCAAGTGCTTCTCTTAAATATTTAATAAAATGACTCCTTATTTTATTTATCACGTGGTTTATTTTACATGAGCTATCTAAGACTGGGATGGAGTGAAGTGGGGTAATTACTTATAAAAAGGTAAACAAGTGAGATCTCCACTTTTGAAAGTGTCCAGAGTTAACAGAGGAATTATTTGAATCTCAAAGCACAATGACTATAGCAGATTGATCTAAAATTGCATGTAGCAGCCACCATTCCCAAAACAGAAAGTCAAATATTGATTTCCCAGAGCTTTTATGACCCATTTAACAACAGGCGTTTTGGATTGGTTATTTCTTAGAACAGGAGAGAATTTTCCAGCCAGCCTCCTTTTGGGCTTCCTCTTAATTATCTTCTCTGTGAGAGAGGTAAAAATTGTTCAGCCCTGGCCCTAAACACGCACACAAATGCACACACATACACGCATCTCCCCCATAAAGGAGGCTGACACAACTTGTCGCGCCTAACACTATCTAAGTTAGCTTGAATGAAAGGTAGTTAGATATTTTCCACAAAACCACCAAATTGGGTGAGGAGAAGGTCCCATTGGGTATGTCTGCTAACAAATTCTCACTATTGACATCAAGCCAGTTAATTTCTATGTAATAAGTGTTGAGTGATTCAAGGGCCAGCTGGACTAGCCAAGGCTGGGTCTATACAAAGACTTATACCTGTTTGACTCTGAGAATGGAACATTTAATGTTTTGCCAAATTTTCAAAAATCCTCCTAGTAGAAAGAGCATTTTTAATCTTTTGCTCTTTGGGCTACTAATTATGTAGCAAAGGGTATAAAGAGGGCTTTACAAATCATTATTTCCATTAGGAAGGTGTTAGAATCAATCCCATGGAGGGCTCCCCTCCTATTTGGGCAGCTGCTATTCCCAGGGGTGGCGGCCACTGTGGTGCTGGTTGAAGCGGGGCTTCTGTTCTGTTTCCCCAGCACTTGGAAGAAAAACAAAACAGGCCTAATGAAAAACACACATGGGAAATGCTTTATTCTTTCATCATCCTCACCTACTGCGCTCTGGCACTGCTCTGTGCTAAGGAAGGACCTCTCCCTCACGCCGGCTTGCTCCCTCTCTGAGCATTGGCCAGTGGGGTGGTATGAGGCCGATACTGTGTCATTTCCTGTCAGATCGTTTCAGAGGAATTTGCTCTTATTTCCTCTCGGCCACTTTCCCCTCCCCCACAACCCACCTTCATCCCTCCCTCCCAGGCTCAGCATTGGCCACATGCCCCATAGTAAAGTTGTATTAATTTCCAAATGCAGCGTTTTAGGGTCATGGGAGTTCTTGAAACTCTGGGCACCAAACGCAATCAACCTGTAACCTCTGAAAGCTAAGCAATGGGTCAGAACCACTAAGTAGACCTTAACCTTCTGAGAAGGCTAAGGAGCGCCACTTCACTGGGAAACAGGCGGTGTGAGGGGTGGGTGCTGAAATGAGTCCGAATATTAATTCATACTGTAATCTTCCCACGTGCATTCTCTTGACTTTTCATTAGAAAGGAGAGTCAGAAAGCAGACATTCCCCAAATCTCATTGGACCATTAGCGAGTGAATAACTCCTTTCATAAAAAATGTCTCCATTTCTTTATTCCACACAGAGTTAAACCTGGATATAATAGACAATGCATTTATTCACATGGTACTCAGCAGCCCAGGCACGATCAAGCAGGTATGGCTGCCCAGGAAATTGGAATGCTTTAGGCTGGATCTCAGTGAGGCCACCAATGCCTGTCTGTGGTAATGCATCAGTATTACTCTTTTCTGTTGAGTTCGGTAACTTGGAAGTGGTACCGTGCCTTCTACATAAAAATGCTTAATAAATACTTGGTAGGTTTTCAATAAATATCTGATAAATTGAATTGAGACTATCATCAGAGGGTAGAAGGCCAAGCCACCACCCCAGTTTGTGGCAATGGAAAGTGGATGCCTTCATGCAGTGCCTCCATACATTGCCACACCCTTGAAGGTCAATACTACATACTACCATCACTAAATAATAAGAATCCTTTGTGCAACTCTTCCTTGTGAAATTTCTATCAGATTGGCTTATAATGGGTGGTTGTTTTTGATATCTGTTTAACTAGTCAATGGCATGAGTAATACAATAATTATTACTTTATATTTAATTCAATTTGTGGTATCTTTTCAATGAATATTTGTTAAATACATCAGTGAGGAATGTTGGCATAAATACCAAATGAGTGAGTTTGTGTGGGGGCTTTAGGGTGAGAAATGCTCTATGTGAGTAGGCCTGCCTAAGTGTATGATATTCCTACCTAAATTTAATTCCCAATAGAAATATAGAAACAAATCATGTAAAGTAGCTTGTCTACTGGAAAAATTTAGAGATGAGAACGAAATGATTCCCCAAAGCAGAAGCAGGTCAACATCTCTGCCACTATAGGTGGCAGAAAAAATTATGTCTGGTGTATCTGTACTTCATTTTGAGGCATTTGACAAATATTATTAATCCTGTCACAATTTATAACCACAGAAGCACTGAGAATTCTAAAGGTGTTAAGTGTATGATTATGTGGAAACGATAAACTTTTTTAAAAGCAAAAGGGCTAAAAAATAGTGAAAGTGCTGAGGAAAAACAAACCTTGCTCAAAAATATGGAACGAAACATTGACAAGAAGAATAATTCAGAAGGACAAAGAGTACTAATCTTCCAATGTATAGAAGGTATATGCCTAGGCAATAGACAATAGATGCCCAGGGACTGATGAATTGGGAGTCATTTTTGTATGGGCTATTGCTGAGCTTTTCAATTCTCACTGCGTGTTTGAATCACCCAGGAGCTCTTAGAAGACAGATTCTGGGGCCATCCTACAGACCAATTAAATCAGAATTTCTAGTGGTGGAGGATAGGCATCAGGAATTTTTAAAGCGCTACAGGAGATTCCAGCGTGTTGTCAGGGTGGGCCACGACAGTAGTGCTCAGATTTTAGTACAAGAATCACCTTGAGGCCTTATGAAACTACATTTGCTGGGCCCAAACTGCAGAGTTTCTGGTTCACCAGGTTTGGTGCAAGTCTAAGAATTTTCATTTCTAACAAATTTCCAGCTGCTGCTGCTGTCTGGGGGTTACACTTTGAGAACCACTTGACTATAGGCTCAGCCTCAACACTTGGGTCCTATTAACCTGATATTAATTCAGAAGAAACCTAGTGGTGTATTTCTGACTTTAAAGTGCTAATGCACCTGAGAGAAAAAAAAATTTTTTCTTTTACCACCTTCGGTTGGTTCTTTAGTTTCGAGGGCCATAAGAATCTACACGTGATACAAGTAAGTGCTGAGGCAGAGTGTGAGATTCTGCAGCTGCTAAGTTGTTTCCTAGGCACTTGGATAAATAAATCATCAAGGAATGTGACCAGCCTCAATGCGGAAAGAACTGGTCTGTTTCAGAAGAAGGCACCAAATAAAACATATATTAACAAGGTGAAAAGAAAGGCTGGGTTTAAAGTATGGCAGACATTCATTTGGAATTGCACATTCATATCCTTCCTTCACTAGATTTTTCCAATAAATGAATTTAGAAGCACTCATTTATATTAGCAAATGAAAATTTTTTACCTTTGTAATACTAACATTGTGAGAAGCACTATAACTAAAAACAATAAAAAACATTCAAAATTACTTGAGAAAAATCAGATTTAAGAATTCATCTTTATAGGCAGTGAACACACAATATAAATATGTATATATACCTTACTGTTAAAATGTATAGCTGAAACATCGGATTTTGTTAACCAATGTCACCAGAAAAAATAAATTAATTAAGAAAAATGAATTTGGCTTTGAAGAGTTAGAAAGTCAGAGAAAGGCTATGAATTAATTACCATGTCAATTATTGTTAATTCCTAGTTAAAAACTATTTTAAGGAAGAGCTCAGTTTCCACTTCCATCTCCATCTGTCCCTGGCCACGTGCCCATCATCTCACTGACACCTGGTGCAAATAGAGCATGTGGAACCATCACACAGGTATGGTGGGAGTAACCATCTCTGGTGCTCCAGTGGCTGTGGCCACTGTCACTTTTCCCCTCACACTTTCCATTTACTCATAGTCATCTCTAGGTTCCCACAATTCCACAGCAGTTCTGACCTCATTTTTAAAAAAGTACAAACTCTCCAACAAAGTTACACGGGCTACCATTTCTAAAACTCTACATTAAGAAATGCAACCGTGTCTTCATGTCTTGTCTTTTAAAAATATTTTTTAATGGATAGTGAAAACAGTGTAGTAGCCAGGCAGAAGGAAGGGAGAGTGAAAGCTCATTAGTGATTTACTTGGGTATCCATGGGCGAATCTCTCATAGCTTTACATCCAAAGCAGCTTTATCTAGTCTTCCTGTCTTCCCATTAAAAGCCGATCATGGGATACTTGTTTTCTATTTTCAGCGATAAGTTGTGGGCATATTGAGTCTTTTAACTTGTTTAAAGAACTTGTGGTATCTATCTATATGCTTTGATTTCATCTTGTATTTTTGATGGTTGCTGGCTTTGTGTGGAAAAACCTTTCAATGCTTTAAGCCATAAAGCATTAAAACTCCAATTAAAGGTAAAATGAAGGGGTTGTGACTGCTTGGAAGATTGGACCACATGTGTGAGTGAAGATCACAAAGGAAAAATATGCATTTCGATGGGTAGATATTGTAGCATATGTTTAGAATATGTACTCAAATATATTTGATGTGATTAAGAAAATCAGAATGTTTGAAAATAAGATTCTGATTAATATTTCTATTAACTGAGTATTGATCAGAATTTGGGATGGGATGGGGAGAAGAAATCTTTATTTAAAAATTTTTCTAAGAGAAAAAATTATAATCATCCAATATCTTAGTAAATAGAGTTCATAAAATAAAATGTATTTTTTTACAATTGTAAACCTTGTCTTCTGGTTAGTTCAGATCTACTAAATGCGGAGTTCAATTTAGTTGTTACTTATTTAGTTTGATTTTCAGTGTCAGGTTAACCTAATTACCAAGTAATGACTTCAATTTTGCAGGCATAACAAAGGTGAAAACAACCTTCGTTATATATAAAAGGTTCATGGATCCTTTTTATTGTTTAAAATATTAGATATTCATAACGTAAAAATATCCTGTTGGTGTCAGTTTTGCTTGAACACATTTTTCTTTTAAAAGTGTCTTTTTCAGTAAAGCTATGGGAGATTTTTCTTTTCTGGTATTTAAAGTAAGATAAAGTTTAGCTGATTTCTTTCCCTGACTATCCCCTTCCCCCTCTAAAGTCTTAATAACCACAACCCTAAGATTTATGGCGAGTGAAAAAGAAAAATAAGTAAATTATCTGACTGAGGAGACATTCTTCCTCCCTCTGTCCATACAGACTATTTTAAATGCTGCTAGCAGCAGTCTAATTAAAATAATTTCTGTCAGAAGTCTGTGAAATATGCAGCCACAGCCCAGCTCAATGTTCTTGAGCAGGAATGACAAATCTCTGCTTAATTGGTACTTAATATGGTAGTGCAGGATTAGTAATTCTCCAGGATAAAAGGAGATAACAAATAGAAATCTCTTGCTTGGGGCAGGAAGACTTGGAAGATGAACAGACCAAATGGTGCTTACCCCCAAACTGTTTCTATCAAGGGTTGTTATTTTGGCCATCATTTATGAAATAACAGACAATTAATGCTCACTTTATGGCCAGCTCTAAGTCCTAATTAAATACAACTATGTACAAAGAATGTGAACGGCCTGACTTACAGAGACCAAAATAAATACTGGCAGAATGATGGTGACCGCTGCAGCTTTAGCTCATCTTATTATCCTATCTTGGGGATAAGCACCTTGGCAGAGGCATTAGCTATCTCTGAGGCACAATCATTAAGCTAAGATTCATAGTGAATGTCAGAAAATTTGGGAGATGTAGAAAAGTAGACGAGGGAAAATCATCCATAGTCCCAGCGCTGATAAGTTGGGGCCACTACAAATAAGCTAAAGTATTTCCTTTCTGTATTTTCTTTTCCATTGCATAGTTTTTATGTTTTACTTAATTGTTGCAGGCTATTTTCTGCTTTGCTTTTTTCACTTAATATTAAATAATAACATGTACGTATAAAACAAATACTTAGTACAAATATCACTTTCAATGTTTATACAGTATTCTGTCAAGTAGATAATATCGATCTTGTACTGACTGTGTGCCAGGTGCTATTCTAAGGGTTTTACATCTGTTAAGTAATTAAATCAACAATAGTCCTATGAGTTAGGTACTTTCATGTTCTGCATTTTATAGATATGGATACTGATGCACAGAGAGATTATGTTAATTTGTCCCAGGCTATCGAAAGTGGTTAATAGAGGCAGGGTTTGAACAAGGGCAATCTGATGACAAAAACTAATCATTTTACTATATTATCTACTATATCATCTCTTGACACACTACCTTGACTTAACCAGACAATGCTCTAGATTAGAGTCAGTAAACTTGCTCTGTAAAGAGTTAAATTGTAAATATTCTAGGCTTTGTGGGCCACATACAGTTCTGTGGTGTGTTCTCCTTCCTCTTTTTTTTTTTTTTTAAAGAAACAACGTTTAAAAAAACGTAAAAACCATTCTTAGCTTACATGCAAAAAGAGGACACGGGAGCAGATTTGGCCCATAAGCCAACTTCTGCTTTAGATTAAAAGTGAGTTAAATCTAATTGTGTAAATAGCAATTAAGATAATTAGTTTTTTAAAGTTTTTGACACTGGAGAAACCAAATAATTGATTTGGTTAAATGAATTATTATAAATTTCAACTTGTAATGTTAGTATTATGAATATATTGCATATGCATTTATGTGTATACATAGTTATAATCACAATTGAACTGACTGAAAATATTTAAGCTTTCATCAAAACTTAAAATTTAAATTATGATAAGAAGTCAACTCAAGGCCAAAATGAATTTGTGCTTGGCAAATCTCACGAAGTCAATAGAAAGTCATGAATTTCAATTTAGCCATCAATTTATGCCTTTTCATGGGCCGCATAAAATGCTGGTGTGCTCTGTTCATTCTTTCGTCAGAGCAGTTTTCAAAGAGCAGTTCTGACACCAGCGACATTGGGACCATCGTGTTAGAAATGCACATTTTTGGACCCTATCCCAGAAATACCAAATCAAAAATTCTGGAGGTGGAACATATTAAAGTTTGAGAATCACTGTTTTGGAGGAATCTAGTTCCAAACAAATTATTTTTCATAACAAAGCTCTGTGTGTATATGTGTGTGCACACACATGCACACACATGTACACACCACAAACACAAAGATTATTTATAAACTAAAAATACCTCACATTATGAAACTATATATATTATGATACATTATGGAACCACCATGTAGACAAGCCAGAAGAATCAAAATTAACGAATTTTAAGGTTACATATGTATCTTATGCATGTATATGAATAAATCTCTACTGCCATGCTTACCTTATTATCAACACTGTACTGATTTTTGTCACAAGTATTTCGTAGTTCATCACCTAAGCATAATATTCTTTATAATATTAGGGATTTAAAACTTTAATATCCTTAAATTTCTTTTTAAATTGAATATCCTCAATTATCGATGGCACTATAACTGAAAATTTAATTGACAAGTTTATTATAACAAAATGTGTTATTTTAAAATGTCACTCTCAAGATTCAGTGAAAACACACTCCTTCTTGTTCTTCATCTGCATACAGCTATACAACCTGGACAAAATGCATAGGTCAATTATTCAAAGACTTTGAAAAGAAAATAGTAAATAGCAAATTGAGGAAGAAGACCAAAATTCAAAGTACCACTGAACTAGTGTGAGTTTGCTATTATTTTCTCCTTGTCACCTGGCCCTGGAGGTAGGCACAGCTGCAGAAATGCATGGCAGAGTCCCAACTTTCTGATTTGAGGCCCCCAAAGGGCAGTCCCAGGAAACAAGAAAGCACTGGGGAGATGGTGAAGAAGGAGTTCATGAAAACAAGCCCATAAAGTTATTTATTAACTCTGAGACTCCCAGATTCGCACATGAATGGATATCATCCTAATCATCATATACAAGACTTAGAAAAGTGAATAGATGAACTCTCAACCAGGTTTCAGATTTACCATTGGGTGGTATACCCATGGCACATTCTGAATAGCACTGGGCGTTAAAACTTGTAGCCTGAATATAATCAGGTCAATTGCCTGCTGGAACAAGAATATCAATATTCTCCACAGGATTTAAACAAGACCCAGAGTCTCATAATTTAATATTCAAAATTTCCAGGCTAAAACTTTAAATTACTTGGCATATGACAAACCAAGAAAATTTAACTTATATGGGAAAAGACAATCAACAAACATCAATGCCAAGAAGACATGGATGTTTAAATTATCTAATAGAATTCAAAGCAGCTATTACAAAAAATGCTCCAACGAGCAATGACAAACTCTCTTAAAACAAAGGGAAAAATAGAAAATCTTAGAAAAACAGAAAATATAAAGAAGTACCTAATGGAAATTTTAGCACTAAAAATACTATAACTGAAATAAAAAATTCTGGAAGGGCTCAATAGCTGAATGTAGATGATGGTAGAAAGGGTCTGTTAATGTAAAGATTGACCAATAGAAATTAGGCAAACCAAATAACAAAGAGAAAATAAGATTTACAAAATTAACAGAGGCTCAGATATCAGTGGAATAACAGTAAAAGTCCTAATATTCATGTCAGCTGAGTCCCAGAAGAGCAGGATATTGTGGTGTTTAAAAAAAAAAAAAAAAGGAAAGGAAAAGTAATGGAAAACTTCCCAAATTTGGTGAAAGACATTAATATAAAGACTCAAGAAGCTCAGGGAAACTGCAATAGGGCAAACTCAAAGAAATCCATGCCTAGACACATGATAATCAAAGTGCTAAAAACTAAAGGCAAAGAAAAAATCTTGAAAGCAGCCAGAGAAAAGCAGTATATTATCTATAGGAGAATAAGGATTCTAATAACTGCAGATTTCTCATCAGAAACCACAGAGATCAGTTGGAAGTGGCTCAATAGTTTTCAAGTGCTGAAAAGGAATAACTAGTAACAAAGAATTTTAAATCTAGAGAAAATATCCTTTAGAAATGAGGGTGAAAACATTCTTCGATGAAGGAAAACTAAGATAATATATTGCTAAAGGAAATTTTTCAGAAGAAGGAAAATTATATTAGAACAAAACATGGAACATCAAGAGTGAAAGAAATGCTTCAGAAATGGTAAATATCTGGATAAATATACTATTCTCCTCTTGAATTCTTAAAAAAAAATGTTTGATGGTTGAAAATTCAAAATCATAGCATGGTCTGATAAGTTTTTTCCTGTGTTTCTAATATGCTTTATTTGTTTAAATTAAATTTATTGGGATGACACGGGTTAATAAAATTATAAAGGTTTCAAGTGTACAATTCAATAATCAGTTGCATATTGCATTGTATGTTTGCTACCCAAAGTCTAATCTCCTCCCATCTCCATATGGTTGGGGTTAAATATATGATAGGGTTATCAGTGTGTTTAGATATAATATATGACAATTATGACATCTAGGGAGGTACATATAAAAGGATAAATATGATGGTAAGGTTTTCACATCCCACTTAAAATAATAAAGAACTGAGTCTGAGTAGATTATGAAAAATTAAGTGTATACACTGCAATCCTTAGAGCAACCACTAAAAAACTATGCAGAGAGAGATAGTCAAAAACATAATAAAGATCAAATTAAAAAAATGGTTCAAATAATCCAAAAGAAGGCAGGAAATGGAAAACAGAAGAATGAAGAACAGAAAATACAAAATAAAACAATAGACCTAAATCTAAACATACGAACAATTACATTAAATGTAAATGGTCTATACACATCAATCAAAAAAGAGACATTATCAAAATGGATTTTAAAAAACCACGCCTTCACTATGTGCTTGCCACAAGAAACTCACTTCACATATAATGATATAGGTAGGTTAAAGGTAAAAGGATATGCCACATATAAATAATAAATAGAAAAAGATATGCCACAAAAACACAAATTAAAATGTCATTTCTATCTGCTTTCCCTGGGTAAATATTTGCCATTCAAGAACCCTGACACTACATTATGGAATAAATGCATTTGATTACTTAAGTGAAACAATTTTGAGTGATCAGCAGCTCTGCTTAAGTTGTTTCTTATTTTCAAGTGGGCCAAATACAAGCTTAATTAGTAACAAATTAATCTTTCTTCTGTCATTTCAAAGGGAGCCTCATACTTCCATGGATGTTTTTGTGTAGTGACAAAAGAATACAAAGATTGATTTTAATTCTAAGGCAAAATGAGCCTGAATATTTACATATAACCTTTTAAATGAGAGAAGCACGTAGTCCCCAAGCTTACATGTGCCTCTAAGTTTTATTAAACACCATAAATATATCAGACCTGTACATGAGCTCACAAATAGACATGCACATTGAGGCAGGTCACAGCTCTTTGGAAAACCACCCATGTTCTCTTCCTTAGCTATATAGTACACAACACATATGGTTCCTGTCAGTAGCACTCATTTAGAGAGATAAAAATCCTACAACAGCTAAGTTTGGCCTCTCTCCGGTGGCCCTTTCCTTTGATTTCCAAGATATCAAGTGACTATTCACTAAACCCTATAATTGCTAACTTTACCCAGTTCCACCTCTAAAAGAAGAGGAAAGAAATGACCCATTTAAACAATCTTTTTTCCAGTACATTGCATAATTAATCTATCTTGATTCTTTCTGGTAATAGCTTTATTTGTTAATTTTTGAAAGAAAGAAGACTATTGAAAGATGTATGTGTTGATTAATTATAAGTGAAAATTTGAAAAACAATTTTGGGATATATAGAATAACTTTCATTGCTAATATACATTATTAAATATATTTGGTAGCACAATAACTAATGATAGTCATGGGCATGGGGAAGTTTCCGTCTCAAAAATTTTTACAGATAAGAAGCTAGCATTGTTTTCTTCAAATCTGGCTTGAATTCAACTTGATACATTGTTTTTCTTCTTTTTTGCTTTTCCTGTCCTTAACTTTTCTTCTGCAATGTGAAAATACAAGGCAGATGTCTTCATCTCACTGGAATGCTTTTAACCTTAATGAAGGGTTGTAATAAATCAGTACTTTTCAACCTGCTTTCTATCATCAACACATCCATACTTTTGAGATGTTAGCCTCAACAAAGATTATTAGAAATAATTAGGACAAGTTAGAACTTACAGTTATTAGTTTTTTAATGGACGTGTAGTTGCTATTTGTTAACTATCTTTAATATGTAGAAAGTTATCTTGCTCATATGTCTAAAAACTGTACTTACTGGACAAGATCTTTTGTTTTAAATCCACAGATAATTCATTTTATGCTAGAATATGTGTGGAATATGTATGTATATTTATATGCACAGAGAAACACACAGATATAAAGGATTATTAAAGTATAATTGGGTGATTTTTTTTGAAAGTTACATGTATAGATTATATCAATTTACAAATAAACTAGGAAATGAAGAATATTTTTCACTTTAAGATTTTCTTGATTCATATTATATAATTAAAATTTACCTTTTCTTAGCTAGACAAGGTATTTCATTATTTCACATTTTATTTTTTTAATTTACTCAGTATTCACAGATGCCAGTTTCTTCAATAAACAAAATTGAGTACTCTGAACTCCTCTCATTAATACACAGAAGAAAAATAACCTACAAAACTGCAGCTCCAGAAGAAGAAGGTGGTATAAATAACCTCATAAAATGTGACATCTTGGTGACCTATTTTAAATGGATGAAACTTGGTGATAGCAAAACAAATCGCTACTTTCCAAGATCACATGAATTAAGATAGAGGTAGGATTAATGCTAAAACCCTCAACTAACAATGACTGAATCTGAAGATGTAATGGATTTGAATAGGCTTGTAGTGCACTAAGCGAAGATAAATTTTTCTGATGATGACATCTATAAGAAAATTTTATAAGGCAGACTACCTATTTTGATTCTCAAATGTTTAAAAAAGCTGTTCTGACTTCCAAAGAATCAAACCTACTCATTCGCCTTTCAAGAGGCCGCAAAGTTTCGTGCATGAAACTCCGGATCAGAAATTACAAGATTTAGGTTATGAGCCTCCTTCTCAAGAAAGGAGAACTAGACCACCTTAGTTCTTTGGGATCTTTCTGCCACTTTATGCTTCCCTTCCACCTGGGAGACCAGGTTATAAAAACTTTATATATTTGAGTCCACAGAGCAATGGAGTCCAAAGGCTCAGTTTCCAATGTCACCTCTGCTATTTGAGTGCCATTAAGAAAGTTACTGGCCTTGCCAAACCTTGCTTTTGTCATTTATAAAATGGGCTCAAAGTATTCTGAGGTGTGTGAAATGGCTTATGAACAGAGATATTCAGCTTTTCAGGCTGGTTGTGCTCGATATTGTACATACTGTTGGTGGCTTAATCTTTATTGATCTGTCTGACCTTCAGCATTTGTAACTTGCTCTTTCCCTTTCTAACTTCTTTCCAACACAGCATACATTTTTCTGACCATAATTTCAGGTAGAGTTGGATAGGATCTCAAAACTGATCAGTTTGAGAAAGAGAGGCCCAGAGAGGAATCCAAGATCCCTCAAGGAATCAAGATTTGAATCTAGATATTTAAACCAATGGTACAACACTCTTCTCTCTCTCTCTGTTTTATTTGCTAATTCATTCATTCCATAAACATTTATTGGACATCTATTTTATAGTCTGTGAAAGTATTAGAACATCTTTCAATGCTGGTGTGTATGGCTGAGTTAACATTCTGATCGTAATTTAATCATTACTAGACAACAATTTTACAGTTATAATGGTCTTTTCTATTATTGTTATTGCTATCACTGTTATTATTTTAAGAAAGCCTTCCTTTAAGTGGGCACAAAAGATGTCCAAAGTAGAACTCTGGGTGAAGCAGGAGTCTCCCCTCTCCAGACCTCTGAGGTACCTCAGCCAAACTCTTGAAGCTTTAATGGTATCAGAATCTGAGAACCATGACTTTTCATGATTTTTTTCCTTGGGCTCAACTTAATTAGAAGTTTCATCTCCAGATAGTGTGTAGAAGTATCTACTATTATTTCAAGGAACCAGGGAAGATTACTTAGTTCATCCAATAAAAGGCCAGATTATTTTCTTTCTTTCCCTGCCCCCTCCCCCCACCCCCCCATCATTGTGCCTACTTCCTTGTGATATGAGGGATGAGAACTTTACATTTCCTTGTTTGGGAAGATATTTCCTATGTTACTTTGGCTCTGACTGGCTATCATTCTCAAAACCACAGACTTGTTAAGACTATTCTAACTCTAGATGCGTGAGGTTGTTCATGGGCTTGGTTATAGTCTGTAATAATGTTCCAGTGACATTAACAAACTCCTTGTCAGAGTATATTTTTGCAGCTCCAAAGACTTTTCTCCCAGGAGTGTGGGTGATGGGTTAGATGTCTTGACAAAGCTTTTCCATCACTAAAAATACACCATCAGTGAAGACCACTGAATTGAGAACACAAATAGGCTAATAATAGTGAGCAAGTCAAATACTAAAAAATATATGTAAATAAATCTTGTGGAATCTAAAACAGTTGTATTTGTCCAGGTTAAGAAGAGGTATATGACATGTGATAAACTGACTATTTTGAGTTAAGGGTTTGGGGCAAAAGTTTACTTTTAGGACACAGTATAATTTAGTGGCACCGATTTCTTTTATAGAGATTGGATGAATAGAAGAAAACCTTCCTGTGAGTAACTGAGTTTGGAATGCCCATCAAGCCAATCCACTTTTTGCACATTTACATTCAATCCATAGGCTAAAGGGCTTCTAGTTGTGTCTCTAGGATTAATGCATGATAAGTTTACACATGCCTTGGACTAAGCCCATTCTTGTCAACTATTTTGGAGGCATATAGCCAGCATTTAGGTTCATGTTTGGGTTATGAATGTATTTTTTCTATAACTATACCCGTTTGCTAGATGTTTTATTATCAGAGCTCCACTTTCTTCTTTGTTGTCAATGGACCATATCAACTTCAACTGATCTAATCCCCAGTATTTTCACGCTAAATCACTATTTTGCTTATTCACAAGAAGAAAAGAAAGGAAAACAATATTTCTGCTCCATATGACTCTACAAGTAAATTACATAGAATTAAAGCAGTTTGCCTTGTGGTTTATTGCATAGACATAATAGGATAATGAAGAGCTGATGCTATAAAACAATACTTTTTATCTAAAATAGACTCATCTTATTTGAATAAAAGATTTTTTTTTGCTTTTAGCATATTTGAGATAGATCCCTATGAGTTTATGTTTTCCTATTTTATTCATATGTAATGTATGTGGGAAAAAATAATTGATCATTCCAAGTATTCTCTAAAAACAAAAAGCTGAATTTCATTTTTTCACATCTCTGTTTAAAGATAGAGTAGTCTCTTAAGAATTGAAGGCAAATATAATCCTTCCAGGAGTCCAGCCTGACTTTTCTAAAGACTTTCTCTGTGTTTTTAAGGACCAGAGTCATTCTAGATTGACTTACTAGAGTAAGCCACTACTGACCACAGATAAGAAGTAGAATTTTGCAGAGGTGGAAACCCAAGCCCCTGTGCGAAGGAACCATTGAGCAGGGTAGAATTATGAAACAACCCAGAAGGATTTTTTAATTTGTTAGTTTCCCTTGACATACTGTAATATAGTGTTTTGAATGTTAGTTACTATAGAAAATGAATAAAAATAAGAAGCATCATCCCCCCACCCAGATCATAAGTTTGTCACAAGGAAAGCACTATACCTGAAAAAGTTTGGTTTAGGATAGTATGTTTACTTCTTTTCTCACCCTGCTCCCTACCATTTCTCTGTCCTTCACAACAACCATACCAAAGTGCCTGAGGTAAAGATGGAAGTGAATGGAAAGGTGACTGACCAACTACCTCAACTCATCCACCATCTGCTGAACACAGAGATAAAGAGGGGAACTACTTTGCTGCTATAGAAATAAGAACCAAAACCACTCAAAAGAAAGATCAAAAATGTATAATGTGTGTGAATGCAAACTGAAGTCTTTCTGGAGGAGCAGTTGGGCAGTATGTTTTCCAAACACTTGGTGTCAACGTATCCAGGTACAGAAATTTATCCTAAGAAAATTATCATGAATGTATACCAAGAGTTAGCTACAAATGTGTTTACTGCAGCATTGTTTATAGCAGTATAATACTGGAAACAATTTTAATTTTTAGCATATGATTTGGTTAAGATATGATATAATCACCATTAAAAACGATGCTATAAAAGAATATTTAATAAGATGGAAAGATTCTGCAATATATTGATAAGTGATGAGAACAGATTGCATTAAAACTGTGTGTGTATGGTATGTGTGTGTGTAATAAATATTGAAAGGATCTATACTAAAATGCTAACAGAATATATCTCTGTGTTGTGATATTTTGAGTTATTCATGCATTTCTAGATGTTCTACAATAAATATGAATTACTTTAACAACAAGAAAATATGTTTTAAATATTGGAACAAGAGAAGTGCCCTAAAAGAGATAAATGAAATAGCTTTGTAGAAATTGACTGAATAATTAATTTTTTAGAAGTCTGCATTGTACCTTGGCATTTTAAGTACAATCCAAAATAAAACATGAAAAGCTTAATTGTTTTTCACGGAAAACTGTCTTCAACTTGGCAAGTTAGCAGCCTATCCATTCATATATTTTACTTTTATTCTTTTTCTTCCCCCAAACAAAGTTCAGATTTATAGCACCTGCTGTCGCTTTTAACATTGTAGTCGCACCTAATTTCTATAGCACAGTGAAATTCCACCACTTCTCATTCCACGTTTTGCCTTCAGCAACAAGCAGTCTGGGAGACATAAAGCCAGGATATTTTCTAAGGGCAGGTAGCAGACACTTTTACTAAATATGAAATACCAGAGCCACCCTAGGCCAGAGGGCATTTACTAAAAAGGTTGCCAGTAAGCATCAGATAATTTTAAGCTACTCAGACCAGGCAACTTTTAAAGTTGGATGTAAGCCCCTTAAGTCAAAGAAGTCTTTGAAAAGAATCATGAACCATCCTCCAATAGAGCCACAAAATGCCCATCTGGAAGAGCTGTGAATTTGACCTTTGAATAAACAGCATGAGATAAAAAAGAATAATACAGAATTTCATTTTCTCTGGCCAAAACCTGACAGACATTATGAAAAGGTGGTCAAGGGCATGGGCTATGGAGCTCCTGTCTGAATATGAGCTTTGTGAGCCTGGGAAAGTTCTTGCTCTCTCCATACCTCAGTTCCCTCAACTGTTAAGGGGATATTAAAATGTCCCAATCTTGTAGGGTCAAAATAAAAGTTAAATAAAACAATTTCTGTACTTTTATATGTTTGAAAAATGGAAAACAATCTATAAATATTACTGTTTTTATTTTTTTATTATTTTATTTTATTATTTTCATTAGTTCAGTCCTCTAACAAATAAAGGGGCTCATTCCAAAATTCTTCGGAAATGTTTAGAAAACAGAGGCATATTCCAAAATCTACTTCAGATTCATAGATATGAACCAAACTGGTTTTTGGCTGCAATTCACAGCTTCCATTCATAATTGTAATTCATAACTTTTCAACTGCTCTTTGCTTCAAATTACATTCTGACATAGCTCTCTATCTAGGAATGCATATATATGCTAGAAACAACTGACTGTCTCTTTAGAGTGGGATAATGTGGGACAGTCATAAGTCATGCTTAAAAAAACTGCCCTTTAAACAGAAAAGAGCCTGTGTGTTCCCCCATTTTTTACAATGATTTCTCCATTTCCTGTTACTCTCACTGTGGCCACAGGGATGAACATATGTTTAACAATTCTGAAAATAACCTCTATGTGCCAGAGAAATCGTACTTAATCTTAATCACTATACCCATCTTTCCCAATACCTCATCCAATCACCATCACCTAAAGGAACAATTAAGACCTTAGGGTATCCTATGTTCTGCTCCACTGAGCACAGTATAAGCTGTTACCAATTTTGGTGTGCAAACTGAACCACACACTGTTAACTATCCTTGTTGAGAGTTAAAAACAAAGGTACAGTCTTTACATTTGTTCATCACTCATATTTAAACATGTAAGTCTGTGCCATAACCATGAGATTCCAAATACTATCATTAGCATACATTATAATAGCAAAAAGAAGCATCAGTGGGGCAAATGACACAATAAATGGATTCTATTTTTGAACATGAAAAAAATAAAAGACAATTTAGCACAAACAAAACTAGCCTCTGAAAAACATTAATGGGCCCATCAATCCATTAACTAATTGTTCAAGTATTAAGATACTCAGGCATGTAAGTTGTATTGAGATAATTCCAATTTTCTTCATTCAAAAAATAAAAAAAGCTCCCATTACACACTTTATTAAGAAAGCACCTCCACTGCAAGGACTCTAAAGAAATTATATCAGATTCTTAAAAGTAGTTAACTTATGTTTGGCCTATATTTTAATGATGAGACGTGTATAGTCAATATAGCATAAAACAATGCTAAAAGTATCTTACTGGCCACAAGAATGCGGAGAGTTATTTGTCACCGTTGTCGAAAACTAGTAGTGAAACTGAGGCAAAGGAGGAAAGGACCAGGGTCCAAGAGTTTCAAGAAAAAGAAGTTCTTAGAATTAGGCTCCACGAGGGCAGGAGTGTACATATCTTTTTTCTCTCTGTGTCCCACACTGGTACAGAGTAGGTATTCAATATTTGTTGAGTAGATGGATGAATGAAGGGAAATGAGAGGATAGCACCGTAAACACCCTGTGTATTACTTACAGCAGTGTGGTTATACGAGTATGATGCAGTGGTCCAACAATCACAGGTGGAGAATGGCGCCTTGAGTAGGCAGTCTTGGGAAGCAAAACTCTTCGTGAGGTGGAACCCCAACCAGTCTTATTCCTGCCGGATGTAATCGTTAGCAACAGAAAGTGAGAAACTGCGTATTCCCTGGCCGTCTTGGCCACAACCTAGGAATTACACAAAAAGTACATTTCTGATGCCTAACCTAAGTTAGCAATGAATTTATGTACACAGGAAAAAAAAATTATTACTTAAATAAATCACAAAATTGGACCAAGGCCGTGAAAAGGTTAACGTTTCCGTGTAAATGGCAACTAGCCAAACAATTCTACATTCTGAACTTGAGAAAGATCTTTTGTGAAACGGACACTAGAGAACTATAGCATCAAAAAGGGAATGAAAGAATTTTGGTGAAGTCTCACCATTAGGCCCAAGTATGTGGGGTGCTTTCTTGTAAGCTGTTGACAAGGCAATCACTATTTCTGAGATATATAAAAATATATGTGTGTAAATATATATAGATGTTAACCCTCAGTCTTACCATTGCTGTGGTATATCCTTGATTGTCTCTGTTACTTCCTGGAACATAATAAAGAATATGACTGCAAACATGACTTGGAGCTATGGTTTCATACATTCTTTTTGGCCTTGTGTCATTACCTGACACATAAATCAAAAACAGAATTTTGTTCTTGATTCTAGATTGCATGCACTGTAACAGAACTGAAAGAAAACACCAGATTTTCAAAATTTGGATTATAGTGAAAGTCCTAATTTCACTCCTGGCAAGGTTTTGGGGTTTTTTTGTTTGTTTGTTTCTTGTTTTCTTTTTCTGTGTTTGTTTTTGGCTACAGTGCTTCTGCTATGTAAAATATTTTTTAATGTGATTTTATAGAATACCTTCATTGAAATAGCTCACTAGCCATCACTGGAATCAAAGCTTAATATTTTAAAGTTTTTCTATTTTAATTCTTTGGTATAATTTTCGAGCATTTGCTACATGTCCCTCACTATGCTAGGTCCTATTAAAGACATAAAAGAAATATGTTATATAGCCCTTGACTTCTGAAAGCTTATATCAGATGAAATAATTAGCATTATAAGACCAAGAATCAAATGCTAAAATGCCTCCTATGAGCTGTGCATGCCATGGACAATCAGGCGTATGAGGGGTGTGTGGAGGACAAAGCAGATAATGATAGACGGGGATGGGGTTAAGAGGGGGCCTGAAAGAGGAGGAGAAAGGAGGGTATCAGGGCACTGAGCTATATACACAAAAATGTGAAAGTGGGAAAATCAAGCAAAATAAAATGGAGTATAATTTTCTTTTTGGAAAGTCAAAAAGGATCTATTAGCTAACATTTATTGAATATTTATTAATTAAAGACCAGATTGACCTGACTTATATCAGTTAACTTAAACCTAAAAAAAAAAAATGAGGTAAGCTATTATTATTGTCCTTATTTTCCAGATTAGGAACCTGAGATTTAGAGTACAAGTAACTGTTACACAGCTTGTTAGTAGTGAAATCAGAAGTGAACCCAGACAACGCAGCTCCCAAGCCACATTTATATATTACAGTGATTCATGAAGTCCTAAATACAATATCACTGGTAAGGAAGACAGACAGGCTTAGCCTAATGTTAGTGATACAAACTTCACTGCTGGGAAACTATCTAGAGATTGGAAACAGAATTTCCAGGACTGCAAATTACTTAGGTCCTGAAGACCATCTTTAAATGAATTCCCCATTCTATAAAATGTGCACATGCTCATAAACAATGCAGTGGTGATATCTCTTTGATCATAGAATCTGCTGTTATCTCGGAGTTCAAGAAAGGAATCCAAATTCTACACAAGAAGTCAGCCAAAGAAGTTGAACTCTGGGCAAGTCACTTAACCTTTCTTGATCTCGGTTTCCTCATCTTAAATGAGGGGGAAGGGCTTGGTGATCTCTCGGGTCCATTTTAAAATTCTGCAAGCATTTTATAAATGTCACTGACAATTTCAGACAAACTTTAGAATTCCAGAAATGGAAATGTCAGCTGAATAATGAGTAGCAGACTCCATGTGGAAGTTCTGTCATGATCATTCTTGAAAAATAAGCCTTCTTTGTTTCATTAGTGACACAGGAAGGCAAGTACCCCAAAGACTTCCTTTAACAACTTAAAAGTCTTTATGATAAGACAAATGTAAAAGAACTGAGGTGTATTGCATGAAAAATCAGAAATGCGTATTTAATATCAATTATTTTCATAAAAACACTGTAGTCTCAAACCTAAATTAATCTAAATATTCAAGAGAATGAAATACATTTTACTGAAGTTGCTTGAGGCCGACAGTATCATTAACTAATTGATCTCTTGCTAAGACAAGTGATGAATCAACCTAAAATATCTATTTCCTGACTGTTTATGTTTGAACAACACCATTTCCTAAGGAGAGACTTGCAAATGAAAGACTTCCTCATTTAACAGGAACATTCTGAAAATAAGCCCTTTAAGAATTCTCAGAGAATTCCAAAGCATATCACATGATGATTTTAATTTCATAAGCCCCAGCATTTTCACATTTTCTGTGATAAAAGTAAGAAGAGGTGAAAGGTTCATATTTTTTCATTTACCCTTTTTTTCATTTACTCTTTAGACTATCTTCATGATTTTATCTTTGTTCATGATTGTTCTTGCAAAGTGAGCTTTTCTCCATGTATTTCTTTCAGATAGCTTTAAAATTTTTCTTATTTATTAAGCTATAATTTACAAACAATAAAATGCACAAATCTTAAGTATATAGCCCAATGAAATTTTTACATGTTATATACCATGTTAACCACTGCCCAGATTAGGATATAAAACATTTTCATCACCCAGAGAGTTCCCTGTTCACCTTTCTAGTCAGTAACACGCCCCACTGAAGTAGTTGATATTCTGATTTCTACTTCCATAGAATAATTTTGCCTGTCCTCAAAATTCATATGAATGGAATCACATGTTATGGACTCTTTTGTGTCTGGCTTCTTTCACATAATGTAACATTTTTTTGTATTTGTCTACGATGTATGAGTATCAGTAATTCATTTTCTTTTATTGCCGAATGCAGAGATATAGGACAGTTTGCTTATCCATTCACCTGTTGAAGGATATTTGTGTTGTCTCCAGGACTGGGCTTTTATGAATAAAGCTGTGATGAATATCCTTATACATACAAATCTTATTTTGGACATAATGCACTCGCTTATGTTAAGTATATTCCAAGGAGTGGATTCGATTTGTCATAGGGTAGGTATGTGTTTAACTTTCTATGTATTTTTATGCACATTGTCTGAGAGTTGCCATATTACACATCTATTGTGTAAGTATACATAGATGAGATCTGCAGGAAGGAAAAAAGTGGAATTTCTGGGCATACTCATAGTAATCTCCCAGATCAAGCACTCAGTTACTAAGTAGAAGATCCAGCAATTCTTCAGCAATTACCTATTCACATAGGGAGAGTAGATGCACCTTTCACATCATTAATGGGTGCTGGGGAAATCCTGCCCCTTTATCATCAGGGAGAGTGTTCTCTGAAAACCAAGTGATGTTTCAAAACTCAGATTTCTTGGCAGGAAGTGCATCACAAACAAAACAGCGTGTGAGAATCCTGGGAAAGGCTAACCTGACATCTCATTTACTACTCAGGCTTCTGTGGAATTTGATAACCTATCAAGTCTAAGACTTCCTTGTGTCCCTGAATCAAGCAGTAGACTTTAGCCTCAGGAAGTCTCAGTCATTTTAAAACCCATCTCCCTCTGTTCAGATAATCATCTTTCCTCTGATTTATAGTGGCTGGCCTGCAGGTGTTGAAAAGGTGGTCTTCATTTAGCCAGAGAGCAATAATCCCAGAAAGTATATTTCCACAGCTACATCATCCTCTCCCCCATTACCCACCATCAAAGCCAGCCAGCTCCTTACTCCAACTGTGAATCTGTAATGTGCCTTGGGTCATATTTGTGTCATTGGTAACAAACTCTTATAATTCTACCCCCAAATCGGAAGGAGAAAAATGCCCACAGGGATCAAGGAGAGTGTCTCCTCACACAAATCTTTTTTCTGATAAGAGGTGACCCATAGCCAGAACCAGAGATTTATACATACATTTTGACATAAATCTGCATGTGTAATTATGAGTCATAACGATCTTTATAGGCTGCACTAAATTGGTGAAGAAGAGTTACTGTTATTGACAAAGCATTGACCTGAACATTAGTGGAGGAAGAGCTAATTATTTTTTTTTTCCTGAGGAGTGAGACTTTTTTCTAGTTGTGAATCACTTTGAACTTGGGCCTTTGTTAAATATCTTTTCACAGCTGAAAATAAACATAACTGAGCCTCCCATACACCTCCTATATCTCTACATAGTTTATAAGTGTATAAAAGTTTCAAACACATTCTAGAAGCTTTTTGATCATTTCCAAGACAGTGATCAGGGCTTGTAAGGTGACTGAGGAGGCCGATCTATATTTTGTGAGAGCAAGTTGTGAGACACATTGCCATGTCTGAGAGACCAAAACCTATTTTTAGTGGGGACTGCTGTGCAGGCGGCCCAGAAAATGTACCCTTTAAAGCAATGGAAGGTGAAAGTGAGCTTTAAATCATAGCCTTATCATACTTGCATGTTATTGGCAAGTCTGCCTAAAAATAGAATCTCATTACTTTAATTCTACAGTATTCTTAGGTGAGCCAACCTTTATTATTAATAACAGCATTTCACATTTATATAGCACTGTCTGCTTAAGAGAACTTCACAAATTATACACATAAAACTTTCTTACCTTAATGTAACAAGCTATAGGTTAGGAGGGCAGCAGCTAGGTGGTTAAGGAGTGCTTCCCATTCTCCCTCTGGAGAGGAAGACTAAGGAAATATTGTCAGGTGGCTCTAAATGAAGCCACTCTCTGAAGTTGGGCCATGTTAATTCTTTGAAAGTATATTGTATTTTTCATTGGTAATTTCCGCAGACCTAGGGACAATCACAGTAACCTCAAGAATAGTAGGCTGCTTCTATAATACATTTTGTGTGTATCTATTCAGGTTTTAGCTGAATTTTGGGAACAACATGTATAACAAAAATGCACACCTTTCCCCAGTCCCCAATCAACTAGGTGGTTCTGAAGAGCCTTTCTGTGGATTCCCCAACCCAGCTTGGGAACCTAAACCTAGCTGTTTAGAATGGAAGGGGGATGGAACGTGGTCATCCACATTTAAGCTTATACCAATTCCTTACCAAGGTTCTGTAGAATAGTTAGAAGAGTAAATTAGTAGAATAAGTACTTATGTTTTCTGGATAAAGGCAGTGTGGATGTGTAAGGAATGCCTTCTGGGCATAGAGCAGTGTTGTAGGCAAAATTCAAGTTCAACAACATAGCTTAACAACCATGAGAGAGTGTGTATATTTGTGTGTAAGAAAGAGAGATTGAGAGCTGTGTGGTGGCAAGAGATATTCAGACAGCCTACTTTTCAGTGAGACAAACATAAGATTGGGATACTAATCTCTATGCAGGTAGTACATTTTAGCATAAGCACATGTCATCTAAAGAAGTTCTGACTTCCACAAGAACAAATATTTGTAAAATGCCTTCTCTGAGTCAAACACTGAATGTGCATGAAAACACTGAATGAGACATAGTCTCTACCCTCCAGCAGCTTGCAGCCTAGTGAGGAAACAGATAAGTAAAAGAGAATTTCAAACAGCAGGAAAGACACTTGGATAAGGACAGAGTGCACGGGCATTTATAGGAGCCCAGAGGAGAGGAGCATAACCAGGTCTTGGGAGGTCAGGGAGTGCTTCTTGGAAGAGGTAGCATTTAAGGTAGCCAAGCCAGGGAAGAAGAGGAAGAAAGTCCCTAAAGGTAGAGAAATCAGCAGGTACAGAGACCTTGAGGCAAGAGAGCTATACAATTTTAGAACTCAAAATAGATCAGTAAGGCTGGAGTACATCTCCTAAGGGGCAAATAGTGGCCCCTGGAGGAATGAGGAGGATCCCAAAGGGCTGAGGGTGCCACATTAAGGAGCTTGGGACTTTACAAAGTAGAATTTTAATGGAGTAGAACTGTTTCTATTTTGAAATGTAGCAGATAGGATATTTCAGCTCACTCTACCTCATATTTGTACTTGTGAAGCTCCCTTTCTTTCTCCCTTAATTTCCCTTTTCTAATCTCCATACAGACTGTCCCAGAAAAACTATATCTCAGCATTGACTCAAAGTGAGCACTCTGGGTCTTCCTGTGAACTTAGAAGTAAAATCAGTGGAAAGACCTCCCACCCCCAGGACACTGATTGGTACTGGGGCATATTCAATACTCTCAGCTGCTTTTGTGACGCCAGTCCCAGAGGTAAATCCTACAAAATGTCATCGAGTCTTGTGCTCTTTAGATGGACTAAGGCATAGGAAGAGGGACAAAAGGGAATTGCACAAAAAAGGGCATTTTTCATACATTGACCATGATAAATATGCTTGTTCAGGAAAGAAAAGGTGAATTAGAAAGCTCAGTTGTCTGATCTGGACAGGAATGCACATGTGTTTGTGGTTCCAAGATGGAGAAATGCTTCCTGAAAGGCCAGCCTATTGGTACTGTTAAGTCCTATCACAGTACCTGACAATAATTTGCAGAGCGTTGGCTGTTTCTATCCTGCAAAGCTTCAAGCGGACTTGTTGGCCCAAAGGATCACAGATCATGGTGGCATCAATGCCTCTGAAGGCTTCTGGGAAAGGAACAGCTCAACGGTTTGTCTTCTTTCTCTCTTTCTTACTTAACCCTGTAGGAGATTTTTCCTCACCCCAATACCTCACGTGGCTCTTGGGAAAAGAACTGTGATTGCTAGTCAGGATGCAAAACAGAAAAATTGGGCTTATTATCATGGACTGTCTTTTCTCCTTCAAGAATTTTGCTTTCAGATGCTAGTAAAGTTTACTCGACTGTAAAATGGAGATTTAGGGAGGATTTGATGAAACAATCTATGTAAAGAGCCAAGCACAGACCTGGCTTACAGTAAGACCTTAAATGTTCGCTGCTTCTTGTCTTCTTAGGGTTACTGAGAGGCAACCTGACTTTGCTATTTTTCTTTACTCCTGTCTATAAGTCCTGTGTTCAACATGGCAATTCTGCCTTGTCTGCCAACTTTCAAGGACGCTTGGGAGTTTGAGTACATATTTTATTATTGTATCCTCCAACGGGCACTTAACTCATTCAATATAGTATTATATTTTTAGTGAATATTTTTTAATTGGAGATTTTCTGTAAGAAAGAAGAACTCAAGCTTATGCTAGAGATTGGTAAAACTTTATTCACACAATGCATTGTCAGTTAGAAAGCAAGTTAGCAATATATATCCAGATGCATAAAAATGCTCACTTTCTTAACCCAGTCATCTGTCTTATTTCTGGGAATCTTTTCTGAGGAGATCATCCAGAATGTAGGGGGAAATATGATCATAAATGTATTAACTACAGTACTGTTTAAAGTATTTTAAACTGACCATAACTTAAATATCTTTCCATTGAGTTATGATAAAATCCATACTGGTATATCCAATAAATGGAATATTAGCAACTCAATTCTGAGAACCCATTGGGTACTTTCAGGAGGATTCTGCAGCTGTATTCACCTGGGAGGAAGGTTTGAAAGAATGAACTTAATGGACTCTAATACAGCTTCCTTTGAAAGGAGTTATTTTCAAAATGATCAGCCAACTTTGCTCTTCAAACTTGAGCATAACGGATGGATGACTTTTTGAGTGTAGCTTCCAAACCCCAGTAGCACAGGGAAAATTAGCATCATTTATTGAAAACTGCAGGCCATGCTTTTACTCAATTTACATGAATGATTTCATTTTATTCTCACAAAAATCTCATCAGGTATTATTACCCCATTTTACAGATAAGGAAACTAAGTTCCAACGTGACTTATCTGTCTGACTTCAAAGCCAGTTGTGACATTGTTCTGAGGAATAGATCTCATTGTGTGTATGAAGCCAGAGTAGCCTCTCAATACATAGCAGCTGTTAGTTTTATAAACCACTGTGTGACATTGCCTCTAGCAATGTTAAACACTCCAATTTTAAAAAAGTAAAAAGTAGCTTTTTGTCTGAAACAGGAACCACTGACACTATGCACACAAGTTCCAGGAGGATAATTTGGCCAACAGCTTTAGCCAGCTTAGCTTTTTGGTAATTAAAGCTCCCCATTCAGTCTGTCATTCAGTGCCACTTTCTTGCCGAGCTAGAGATAACGGCAAACAATGCTTTTGGTAAATGAGATTCTTCTCTACTGGTCATGGGAGAGCCCCCTGCAACAATGAACAACTAGAATAAGGTATCTTTGGGGACTCATGCTATGACACTTTAGAAACGAAGAGAAAGGGAGGGAGGTTGAGAATATAGAAGAGCAGGAGTAAATTTGCTATGAGAAAATATTCTCAACAAATGAATTCATCAGCACAGATGTATGAATTATCATTTGATGGAATTAAATGAGGCAACTACTTAATGGTGTTAGGTTGTAGCAATCCAATTAAATAATTGGTTTCCTTATAATAAAAGAGATGTTCTTAAAAACGGAGTCTTTTCATACAGCATATGGAACTATCCCTCGATGAACATAATATTCACCTTTTATTATATTCAAAGCTTATTTTTAAAAAGCATGTTGAGCCAAGTCCCTTTTTCTACCTCATATGCAATTATTGTTGCATTGTACCTTCAGGCAGGATTATCTGATCAGCCTGGCTTCCCATTAGATGTCCAAACAGCCTACTAGTTGTGTCAGATCCAAGAGAAAGGAAGAAGAAGCTGGCTGCTCCACAGTTCTGGAAGCAGCTCCCCCTGAGCCAGTCTGTAGCAGCAAGCAAGCCGATACTCACTTCAAGAGAAAAACCCAGTATGAGAAAATGCTTGCTTTGTTTCTGACCATCATAAAGGCTTTTACTCCATTAAAGGGAGTATGTGCATATGCCTTTCTGCACCAATTTTTCTACTTCAATTTCCAGGACAGACTCCTCTTGCCTGAATTTGATATCAGCATTATTTTGCCTCTCCTCTTTATTTATCTTAGGTTGTTTTTCTGAAATGAGAATAATGGCAGAGGGAGAGAGAGAGAGAGAGAGAGAGAGAGAGAGAGAGAGAGGCCATTCAAGCATTCTCTCTCTCTCTCTCTCTCTCTCTCTCTCTCTTTCTCTCTTTCTTGCTAAGTCTTATTTAGAAGAGGTGTTTATAAAACAGGTAAGTTTTATAGTTCAGCTTATTGGCCTCTCTGGTTTAGAATGTGAAAACTATGGGAAAAAGCCAATATTCTAACTGATGCCTGAGAAAAATTGCATCTCTAAGTGCTTGGAAGAAAAGCCATGGGATGAAAGATGCAAAATAATTGCATAACATCTCAGAAATCTTGCTCTGAGAGGCTTGATGAGCTATTTGTGTCTCCTCGTGAATTTTTTTTTTAGAAAAATAAGATGAGACACTTTATTTTCCACCCCTTTTGCAATCTTAGAGGTTGTTTAATCTCAAGTGAACTTAATTCACATTTTCCTGGCAGCATTAGCTACCGGCTCAAACCATTTTACTCATTGCATCATACTGCCAGTCAGCAAGCAGAGACCTAATTAGTTCTTTGCTTTAATGGCAATAGTTAAATTTACATTATTAATTTAAATATTACAGACTCTGTGGACTTGAGCACATAGCTGACATAAAGATGTAAAATGAATAATAAGGTGCTGAAAAACACCAGAGCCATTATTCCCATCATGCTCAAACTTTTAGTTATAATGATATCAATTAAAATTCCCATTCTAGCAAAAAGATTCACTGGTCTTCCTTTGTTATGAAAGCTGCAGTTACATATGTATTCTGGGCTGAAGTATTCAAGTTACACTTTGCAAGATACAGTGGTCACATACATCAAGAGACGTAATTACAGTACTAATTATATTTTTGCTTTTAAAAAATACCTGAACAGTACAAATATAGCAAGTTCAAGTTCCTTAGTGTCCTGTAGGGTATCCCTGGCTCTTTCCACATCCTGAAGTGCTGCAATCACTCTGTGGTGTCAAAACCTGTTTGGGTGGCAAGATAGATGGGACTTTCAAAATGAAATGTACCTATGACTGTTTGCTACTATATATATAAAATGTCTCATTTAGTCTCATCTGTGATTTTCCAAGAGGAAAATGTTTTCAGGAGCAATTTATCTCAGTCCTACAGTTTTGTATCACTGAATGACCATCTGAAAAACAGGACCAGACTCTTTCCTTAAAGGGAAACTGCCTGCGTGTGTTGGAGATGTTTCAAAGCAGAAGTCGAATAGCATTAAAATGAATAAAATGCAAAATAGGAAATCACTGACAATAAGAACTTCGAAGTTTTCATTTGGTCTGTGAACTCTCTCATTTGCATTCATAAAATATGTCGTATTGTATGTGAGAACAAAACAACTGGTAGAAAAGATAAAATTAATAGACAAAAACATTTTTCGTTGTAGTGCCAAACTGAGCTTTTTAGCCTCCCAGTTATCTAACCAGCTCCTCCTTCCTGATAAAGCCAGCCTGGCACTTCTTTGACATGAGCTGCCTCCTCTGCCAGGGTGGCTCTCTCATCCGACAGGGCTGTGAGCCCAGCTGCAAAGACCTCCTCATCCTCTGACGGCAAACCCCTCTTTTGTGGCTATTATTATTATTATTGTTTTATCTTTGATTGAAGATTCTAATTTCTCCTTTTGAACAGGTTTCTTAAAGTCTGGCTCTGTGTTTGATTATGCCTAACATTTAAGAGAAGCTCCGTGATATGAGCTAGAAATGATCTAGCTACAGAGGGATGAAGCAATGTCTCACCTCCCAAGTTTAAAGTCACTTTTCCTTCATAATATTCATTATTCCAATTTAAAAAGACTACGAATGATTTCATTATTTATTTGGATCAAAAGATTAAGCTATACCTGATTTGCTCATCAGTGGGATGGCCCTGGCCTAGTCACATGTTCTATCCAAAGTTCAGCTTCCTTAGCAGCAAAATGGAGATAATAGTGGCGTCCCAACTAGTATTATATAAATAAGAGCCTGTAATCTTTTTAGTAAGACAAGGGGGTCTAAATAATAAAGCACATAACACTCTTCTGCAAATGAAAATTACAAATAAAGTGTAAAAGATTATGACTGCTAATAAATGCAATTGCAACTGTGTTTGATTCGACATAGCATGTTGGCAAGGTATAAGGACAGTCTTCAAAGAGGACAGGCTGCACTAGGGGAGTATCTAGTGTTTTTAAATAGGTCAGCAACCACTATTGTCTTAGGATGGTCGTTTAGGTTAGTAGTTAAGGGTACAGACTCCAGAGCTAGAATCCTTGAGTTCAAAGTTTAGAATAATAATAATGTCTGTTCTTAGGGTCCTTGCAAGGATAGTTTACAGAAAGTTCTTAGCACAATGCTTGGCCCTTGGTGAGCCTTCAATGATTGTTAGCAATTCTTGAAGAATCAGATTGTATAAAATTCAAAACTAGCTCATCAGTATGTACAGATAAGATTTACACTGTTTTTAAAGTAATTCCATGTATTTTCACTTTTTAAAAGACAAGTACTCTTTTACTAGAGGGGAGGGGGTAGTGGTGAGGTAGATGGGGTGAAAGGGGTCAAATGTGTGGTGACAGAAAGAAATCTAACTATGGGAGGTGAACACACAATGTAAATATATATATGCCTTACTGTTAAAGTGTACAGCTGAAACTTACCAGATTTTGTTAAACAATGTTAGCATACAATTTTTTTTAAAGTAAATTTAAAAAAAGATTTTAACTAGGTAAAAAAAAAAAAAATAGACAAATACTCTTCGAGGGACTGGTTGGTATAAGCTGCTCGCAGAGGCCCTAACAGAGTGCCCTCTGAATGAATGTGTGAATGAATCCAGGTTAGTATCCAGAAGAGGAGCTTCAAAATTAATGAAGAAGATGTGTCAACAGGAGCCAGAAAAAAATGTCTACAGTCCATGTTTACATGTTAGGTAGTCGAACCTGCATCTACTGGACTCTCCCAGACCACTGAAAGCACCATCTCAAGCCGAGAAGAAACTTTAGGTAATGACAATAAGCACAAACATTTCATGGTGGTTTACAACGTACCAACCACCAAGCAAGGAGCCGTCCATGCATTATCATATTTCATCTTATCATGGCCCTCTAATTTGCTACTATTTTTATTCCCAGGTCACTGAGGCTCACAGAAGTGAAATTAATTTGACCAAAGTCAAACAGTAAACAATGGTGGTACCAGGGCTTGAACTCAGATCCTTGGGCTCCCAAGGATATGTATACCTTACGTTACATAACACTGCCTCTGTGGAACTGCTTAGGGAGAGGAAACCTCAGATTTGGAACACTTGAGATCATTGCTGAATCTACTAAAATTTTAAGATGCTCAAATTTTGAGATGTACTTAGAGTTAAGTCTCAACTAAAGTGATTCTCCTAGTTGTTTAACTCAGGGCCTCTGTTTTGAAACAGGCTTCCACAGAATGAAAAAGGTGACACAAAGAGCCCAACTCTTTTCCCTTGCCCTTGTCCTCTGCCACCTGCAGTATTTTCAATGTGTTAAACCTCATGGGACAGAGAATACTCAGCAAATTAATAGAAGAAAAATCCTGACTTGCCTAGCACATAAAAGGTTGATACCTTCTAGCCATGCTACTGAAAAGAATGAGATTTATGCTGCAACTTTCTTCCCAGATGGGAAAGTGCTTTGCAAATAATGGAACTAATGCAATTCATTCGTAGTGAGTAAATTTGTCACCATGGATGTTGTAATAACTCTCTGAGGCCAATTCAATTGGGGATTCAATAAATAAGCTCTTTCAGGATACCACATGATGCCCACTAGTTAGAAAGAGTCCTAGATAAATAGCAGTTTGATCCTTTGCCACCTCGAGTTCTTTAATCCTTGAAATATGCTTTTGAGAAATGTGGAAAGGATTCATGCCTCCATTTTCCCACTGGAGAAACTGAGGAACATGTGCAATGAGGAATGACATCAGGAAACTTCAGATCCTCTTCAATTCTATGACCATTTCAATTCCTCATTTCACGACTATCTTAGGCTTATTCCTGGGTGATGTTTTAAAAGTGATCAGCAAAACTATACCTGAAAAAACTTCCCTGACTTAGCCACAGTTATTGCTGTCACCTCAGGTGAATTTGAAATGACCTCCTTTGGGAATCTGCTCTCAGGAGCTTCTGTTTTATTCTTGCCCTTGGCCGTTCTGAAGGGTTTCATTCTTTGAAGGGGCGCCACTCCGTGTATTATGTACTGGATGCTTCCTTCATACTAAGTTGAAGGTCATTGTTTATTGAAGCAAAGTTGGCACTGAGAATGGAAAGGAATGGGAAAAGGATGTGTATTTGAATTCACATCGTGTTTTTTATGCCCATGGACCCATGGCATGGAGCACGTATAAGTGTTTTCTATTTATTTATTTATTTATTTATTTATTTATTTATTTATTTATTATTTTAAGGAACTCGAGTAGTCCTTTGAGAAATAAATAAATATAGAATGGAATTGGATTTTTGGAAAAGAAAGAACCTTGTATTAAGGGCAACGTGCATCACCGTGCTGCAATATAATTCTCTAAACAGAATTCCTTTGGAAAGGTAAAACTGACACATCTGGCCTTACCAAACTGTTAAGAAGGGTTAAACACTGACTGCGGAGAAAAAAACAAACTAGAGGGGAAGCCATTCCTTATAACTCAATGGATAGTAATTCTGTAGTCATGCCATTCAAAAGTCCTTTTAATACTCTTTTATTCCAGCATATCTCACATACTAAAGATTTAGAATGTCTTGAGGGATTTGCTAGAAGCATTGGTTTATTTTGTTTTAAACAAGGAAGATTGGTGAGAATTGATAGGGTATTTTTTTCACCTTAAATAGGAAGGCCCATTTCTAAAATGACCACTAATTTTGCTACTGTGTTTCCTTTATTAGTAGTATTGTTATTATTCACTGAGAATTTTATTCTCATGATGTCAGCATACATAGCTCAGTATTTCTGAGCTTTTTGAGATTCTTCCCTGTGTGTAATTTACCTTTTTTGGATATTTGACAGATGGCACCATATGAAAAAAATATTAACATACTCCGAAGAACAGTATATATATCTACTGTGAATTCTACATTAAAGCAATCTAGAAGCTTGTTACTAATACAGAGGATTGGTTCATTTGCTTTTCTCAACTTGCCTTTTTCCATATTGAAAAACATGCTGAATGTACAGTTTGTCTTGATGTAGACTGTATTATTTATGAACAGTCTGCATGGAAGAAGAAAACATAGGCAGCATTGTTCAAAGAATCATTCAGGAGATACTATTTCAGATAATAATGTAATTAGACTCCTTTGGAGGGAAATGTAAGTATTCATATTTTCCGTTTTTATATAGGAATGTAGCTATGGCTAATTAAGGGGAAAGTCAACTAATTCATAATGTTTAAATTTAATGTTAAACCTGATAATATATCTGAAACTACAAAAACCAAAACTACTCTAGTTCTGGCTCAAAAACAGTTCTTTAATTTGAGGTCAGATAAACACTGTTTATAGTAATCAAAATTCTAATTTTGTAGAGCTTTCTAAATCTTAAAAGGAGTCAAAGGCAAAAGAAAATTCCCTACAAATCTGCCATGTTCAAAGTATTCACTTCAAAAAAAAACTTTTTTTTATCTCCAATTTATCCTGACAAAAATTCTCTTGGGCTTTTATTTCAAAAGATGAAAAATGAGCCATGGCAGTCGATGGTGTATGGTGACTATTTATCTGTTTATACCTATCCATGTGATTGCTAGAAAAACCAGATTAGATTTTGAATGTGATATAAAGAATGTACGCTGTTCACAAGCCCATATTCCTCAGATGATAAATAGGTTAAACACTCAAAATTAAGTTTTAGAGACCATGCATTTTACTTTGGGGAACAATAAATTTAAGACCTGACTTTTTTTAGGTAAAATACATGTATCCAATTTTTAAATAAACAGATCATGCAGTAAATCAATGAATGATCTCCAATTTTCCCCCCAAAAAACTTATGAAGACAATTATTTAATAAAGTCCATGTTTTAATTTGTGACAAATGTCTATCTGAAAAATACATATAGATCTACTTTTTTTAATTGAAGAATATCATAAATGCACTAGAGAAAGCTTTTGTTTATAAACTTCTATGGCAAATACCATTACAAAGCAAAGGGCGCTTAATAAAATTAATGTTAATATTAGCCCTGAATCATTATCATTTTTGTCCTTGATTGTCATAGATTGGGCTTTTCTTAAGAGGGTGTGCACCTGTAGGAAATTTTATATAAAAGGCAGCTTCACTGCCATAATCAAAAACCATATTCATTTTCCAAGGAAAGTTGGAAATACACAATGGCATACCTGTCTCTTTTACAGCCACATCTGCACAGCTCAGTGAAAAGTTTGCAGATATGTCTGCTGATCACAATACAAGGCTGCTAGGAGAGAATAAAGTTGAACCTTTGATGGGCTATTGCAGCTGAGTTAGAAGTCCCAGTCGTTAGAAGTTTTACGTGCACAGAGAGGAGCAGATTGAAGACCCAGAATTCTATTCATTTCCTTCAAATACCAGTGGACCCGATAAACAAAGATGAACTATCTCCCCCCCACACACACACACACATGCCAGCTATAAAGATGACTTTAGGTTATTTCTGACTTTTACCTCCGAAATAGAAAGTCCATTGTGTTCATACAGTGCCTACAGGACACCAACTGAGAACAAAACTGCTTTCAGAAGCAGTAAGTGACTTCATTCTATTAATATGCAGGTGATATGTGAAGCCCATTATCACATCACTAATGTGGCAGCAGACATTTCCCGGCCAACCCAAGGTAGCTCAGATGTTTGTGAAACATGTGACTGGAAAAGGTAGTCCTTAGAAACCCTTTCTATTTTCTGCTTAGCATCGCTGAATGCTAAACACAACCCAAAACCTGGTCTTTTAAGTTTCAAAAGAAGATTAAATTGAATACCACATGAAAGATCACAGGAAACATTTAACGAAGCAATTTGCAGGATTTAATCGAAGGTTTTTTGCAAAGTGTTTGTGTTCCAGATGTAATGTGTGGCACATTATCAGAGAAAGCCTGGAATATAAGGGGGGAAAGCTATATACATAAAAAAATGAGTAATTCCAGTCCACTGTCACATCACATAGAGTGAACAGGAATCATCCCTAACTGTCCACTGTTCTCCTGAGGACATCTCATAACACATTGGGGCCTACCTTGGGGATCTCTGGCCAGGCAACGTGCCCTGTAAAATTAATGTAAGTTGTTAGGAGAATCAGCTCCTGGACACATCAATTGTATTGAAATACAGAGAAAAGTAGCCAGGCTAAAACCAGAATCCACAATATGATTAAAAAATAACCATTGCTACCTAATTTTGAGAAGATATTAGAAGATGATGCACACATTCTTATTAAATATTTTGTCAACAATTCCAAATCCAGATTGCCCAAAACTATTTCTTTTCTGAATAAATAACTTGCCTCAAATAAATGGAAATTTATCATTTTTCAGATGGCAATGAAGGTCTACCTAATAGGTCTGATTTTTTTAATGAAATGTGGTACTTTAAAAACAGTTAAGATTTGAGTTTTAGGTAAAAAAATTTAAATCTAAAATGAATACAGTAAAATCAATATTGATTATTAGGAGTGAAAGTGCTAATTGAGGCTGTAAAACCTTTTAAGAACTAAAAGGAGAAAATTTCCAGTAAAACTACAATAAATAACAATTAAATAATCAGAATATTTATGTGAATTTGACATCAGTACCTCAGCCTCCCTTTAATTTTTTTTTAACGTAGTATATTACTGATTCAGTCAGAAAGACCATTCCAGTAATATTACAAGAGTAGTGTCCCTTTGGCAAGTTACCTTTTCAACTTATATTTAATTATATTCTATAGAAGCCTGCTTTTTAGATTTCTCACACTTTTAAGAATTCATTTTTAATTATCGTTTGGTTTTTGGGCCCTCAGTTCTTTCAGAGCTTCACATATACTGTTCTCACACTAAAGTGAAAGCAAAACCATTTTATTGAGAGACCACATTTTAATTTTAACACAACATTCTGACAGCAGATATTCTTGATGACAAGTTTAAAAGGATGAAAAGAACTCTACTCTTTACTGTGTTCTTCTTATAAGATATGACCAAAATTTTCAGCAAATTGCCTTGAATGGGCAAATGCTGGCAAGGTCCAAACCCTCAGTAAAAACTGCTTCAATCAGGGTAGAGGCTGGTGCTGATTTCAGGTCAAAGAACCTAACATTAAATCTGTATGCTAGCATATAAACACTCTATTTAAAAACTTTTAATTCCAGAAAACTCTGAAGGCCCCATCTAGGCTGAAATCCACTGTCTAGAGCAACATTTAAATGCCCTGTAACACATTATTGTTCCCTTTAGAGGCAAAAGGAATTCTGTTCCTTCTCAAGAGCTGCTTCTCTTTCCCCTCTCTCATTTAGTTCCATGTTTTCCATTTAATTTACTTCTCGTTCTCCTGAAAAAAATCTGTAACTCTTTCACATTTCTGGCTTTCTAGCCATACTTAAAGTTTTAGCCATGTACCCAAAGAAAACGAGAAGGAAATAGAGACATTTTAAACTGGCCAACAATCATAATCTTTACTGATTGGGTCCCCTTCCTCTATCTTATGGGTGACATGGAGTGACAGCACTGTTCAAGATTCCTGAAGTCACTAGGAAGTATTGTGGAAAGTGCCCTCAGCTGACATCAAGTGGATTTCACCTTCCTGATTGGTCCCTATTGGTGCTTGAAGAGCCCACCAAAACAATAGATTGAGCAAAGATTCATGGAAACCATATCTGAAATATCTCAAAGACTATCTCTTTAAATAGGTCACTTTACAGATGAAGAAACTGAGGGACAGCAAAGTAAAGAGTTAATAGAGGATTGGGACTGGAGTTCTGTCCCCTGATTTTCATCACAGAGGTATCTTTCTGGAACAAAGGCTGTCTGTACCTTACTACTCATAAATTGTCAAATTTTGTGCAATGAATATGTATTATTTTTAAGATTAAAAAAAGCTACATATAATAAAAGTATTACCACTGATAATAACATCTGTTTTGACATCGCTTTATAGTTTATAAAGACTTTTCAGGTTGTTGTTCATCATATTCTCACAAAAACTATAACATATTATTAGTATCCCTGTTTTCTAGATGAGGAAACTGAGGCTCAGAGGGATTAAACAATTTGCCTTAAGATACTCAGCTACTAGGTGGCAGAACATAAACCTGAAACCCAAGTTCTCTGATTCTAAACCACAACCCGCCTTGATGTGAGCTTTAGAATGGCTTTCTTTATAAGTTGTCGAGTATCTTGACAAACTCAGGTGTCTGAGAAGCCCAAATGTTTTTTCCAACTACCTCCTGGCTGCTGTTTCTCTTTTTAGTTTCCATTCTTTTAAATCTCTTGCATTTAATTTTGAGAGTATAAGATCCTGAAGAACCTGACTGTGGCTGAGGACACCTCAGGATTGTCAACTAGGAAGCCCGCACTCAGGGAACCTGCAACAGGACTTACAAGGTTCATGCACACACAGTTGGAAACCCATCTTTTCAGGGACTTAGGTATTTTCTATGTGCCCATTTTTTTACCTTCCTGTAAATTAATTATAAACCTATTTTGTTGTATGTTTTATGAATAAAAGTGTCCAAGAAAACAAATAAATAAGAACAGCAAACACGACAACAGCATCAACAAAACCAAACAAAGAATTCAGTAATTTACTCACTACTGCCTTAACAGTCGTTATTCCTCATGTAACATCTATTGGTTCATATAGCTGGAACCCTCTTCTTCATAAGGTGTCAGAATGCACAACAATTTATCCCCAGGGCTGATGCCTGAACTCTTGGGACAAAACTGAATGCTAGACTGCCTGGAAACCTGAAGTGAGCTGCCGTTTGTTTGTTTGTTTGTTTGTTTTGCCTCTCATTTCTCAAGGAAGACTTTCTGTCAACCATAGCTTTAGCAAAGAAGGAGGGTTGCATTAAAGAATCAGTTTTGTGGTTCTTAGATCACCTGGGAACATTGCTCACCACTGCTTTTACTGACATTCAGCTGTATCAAGGCCATGGCTTCAAGGGGTTAAAAATAAAAGATTCTATTCTCCAGCTGCATGAACGGCTGCCATCTTGGCTACAGTACTGAAGCTCTGGTGAAAATATTTGTGACTCCCTAGTTTTTCTCCTATATTTCTAGAAAGAATAGAAAAGCTACTAAATATATGCCTGTGCATACGTGTGCACACACATACTTACACATGTGACAGTAAACATTACATGAAGATGAAATTCTGGTTTGGAGATCAACTCTACCCCAGAGTGCATAAAAATAATAGTAGCATAATCTTTTAAACCACAATTTTCCTTCCTAGTTTATTTTTATTTTGTTTTTTTTTTTTAAGCTTTTTGTGTATGTTTTATTCTTTCTGTTTTATTTTGTTTTTCTAATTATTTGAACTTTCTAGCACATTTCTACTATAGTTTTCACTTTAGGCTAACACATACTTAGTGTCTTCAAAGTTTCAAAGTAAAAAACAACATGCTGAATTAATTTCTTCAAGTGTTATTGTGAGGATAAATGTGAAAGTACTTTACAAATTGCAAAGCAATATACAAATGCAAGATGATATGATCACCTATTTAATTCACGAATTCATGTATTTATTCATTAAACAAATATTTATTTAGTGTCCATATGATGCAGTACAATGCCGAGTGTTTAATAACATCAGAGTTGCCAAAACACCCCTGTGATTTTTGGTTTGGAATTGTGGACAGTAACTTAGCCAATGAGTAATATGCCTTTAAAATTTTTTCTAAATAAAAAGGATAACACACAAAGTCTTCCATTTTAAATTTGCAAACAATTGAATTTAACTGAGTAAGACTTTAAACATACACAATTCTATCCAAAGCAATAGTATTTTCTTGGCCTCATCAGCTGCAAGAAATTTTACCTAGCAATCAAAGGCTGAGTCTACAAAGTACAAAGATAGCTATTTGTGTTTTCTTAATTTTGTCATTGCTTTCTTCAATGAAATAGAATAACTTATGCTTATAACTTCTTTCTCCTTTCCTTTTTATTTAGTGTTGTTAATGGGTAGGGTACTTTAAGAGGAGCTGGGCGCTGAATAATTATTTTGATAAAGTCCACTGATCAAATGAATAGATTTCATGGGCTAGGCTTGCTCTAAATGTTCTTTGGTTTTTAATGGCTCTAATCACATTAGATTCTGTTATTCAACTTT
>CM053503.1:126989386-127132346 GCA_028627145.1 Eidolon dupreanum | reverse complement strand
CTGTGTAGACTGACAGGCCAGAAGCACAGACATAGAGATAACCTTTAACCTATATTCTCATGCTCTACAAATGTCTCTAAGGGCCACAGAATGGCCCAACTCCCTACTCCTCCCTTCACTGTTTCTCTAGTATGTTCTTTCCATTTAAATTCCCTCTGCCCATTAATACTGTCTACTCTTTTTAAAACATTTACCATGAGCTTAACTGTCACAGGAACCAAAATACTCCAGCTTATTCTCTCCCTGAAGGCAGATCTGACCAGCCAGCCAAGTCATAAGGAAAGGGCTACTTGATGAACCCTGAGCCAAACAAAGGCGGGCTAACTGGAAATTTCACGCTTAACACACAAAGTGCATCCTGAGCCACGGGGTTGCTTTGCTCACGGGAGTGGAATTTTCCACCTCCACAGTGAGGGAAGCATAAAACTGCTCTGGGTTCCCTTTGGCAAACATATGGCCCTACTCCCTTACCATTTCCGTGGTATAACCTGGACTGTGCTCCAGAGCGGGTCAAATTTCATGGCAAAGCCAGGATGGCACGCTTGCTGTATGATCGACTCATCAGCTGCCTGGAAGTGACCAAGGTCAACACACCTTTCATGGATTGATGAGTAGAAGTCACCATATCTATCAATTTCTTATTCAAACAATTTCTGACCAACTCAGAACCCGCTACTGTTCCAAAAATGCATTTTTGCTACAGGTGTGGTAGTCGATAAGCTTAATGCCCAGCTGCCTAGAATTTGAGAAATTTCAAGCTCCTTCTTGTGCAGATGCAGAAAACAAGTCCCAGAGAGGTTAAATGATTTTCCAAAATTAGACAGCTGGCCAGAATGCTTCTGCTTTTCTTTATAGGCTCTTTTTTTTTTTTTTTTTTTTTTTTTTGATGAGCTTTAGCATTGAGCACCAACTTTACTGGTTTTATTTCTATTAAGTAAACTAGATCACAAGTGATGATTGTGATGAGGCAGGTGGGGGCAGAGTGAGGTACAGGGTGTTCAGCTTGGATTTCAGATGTCATCAGTGGGGGATCTTTATATTCTTGTTAGTGAAAATATCTGCAACTAAAATAAAAACTGTTCAACATAAGGCTAGTGAGGATTTCTGAATTCCAACTCAAAAAACAAGGACGACTCATCTAGATATAGACCATTATTTGTGGGGAAGAGTAAAGAGGTGGTACATGGAATAATATACAACCTAATTCCCTCCAACTCCTCTCGCTAGTTTGTTGCCTCAAAGACTCACAACCTATGACAGTTTCTCCAAATTTATTCCTTCCCCTCTAAAATGCCTCTGGAACATTTCTCCACTTTCCAGGTATGCAATTCTCTCCTCCTTAACCCTCCTTAAACATTTTTTATTATATCAAATAAGCAGTTCTTCTCTGGGCTTCTTGAATCTACATCTCTATTTTTACCTTTGTGTGCCTCTGTGTGTGTATTCATGCTATCTCTCTAATCTTGAGTCTAAAGAATATTTTTAATATTTTCAAGATTTTATAACTGGAGCTGATGTCAATTGTGACAATAACTAGAACGAGTGGGTTGGCTATGCTATAGACAGATTTTCGACATGACTAGAGGGCAATCTTTTGCTATCCTGGTCCTCAGTGTCCTCTTTCCTTCCTCCCTTCCCACCGGCTAAACAAAGGGCATATTAAAGTTATTTCCTCACACAAGTAATATCAGGAATGGTGGAAGAAGTTCATGCAGCTCATACAATGAAAGAGATTAAATACTGTTCATGTCAGAGGATATTTATGAACTTAGAGTCCTACTAATTATTCCATGTACATATTCTACATAAATGAACCAAGCTGTCAAAACCCAGGATGACAATATGATTGGACAACAAGCTGTTCACCTTTAAGTGCCTCTTCTTAATACTGGTAGTGACACCCAATTCTCTTTATTGCCCCCATCCCAAAAGCTTCACGTGCATCTGCCCTTTCGTGTTCTTTATGGTTAAACAAGTCAAATGTTAGACCAAGACCAGCCTGTGAGGAAGCTGCTCAGGAGCTCAATGTCCATGCCAGAAATAGAAAAAAATAACAAAGACATTTTGGTTGTAAAAAGGTACTTGGCTTTCTGCCATTGACCAATTTCTCCATTCATTAGTGGCCTTTGAGCCTTCTTCATTTCTCTTCCTGTTGTTTTTTCTCATCTTCAGAAATTATATCACTTCTGACAAAAGAACTCAAAAGGCCGGTGGTCCGAAGGTTGTTTTAGGCCCTGAGGACATTGCTGTTGGTATATAACAGCTGCACGAGTGTGCTTATACATCTAATCCTGGCTCACCTAGGGGAGTGTTCTGTCTACACTGTTACCACAGCAGGTGAGTGATAATACATTTTAGAAAGGCTTCATTATAAAGTATTCAAAACCAAAGTAAAGTTTCCAAATCTTAACTCTTCAGGAAATCTAAATCCAGAAATCCAAATTTTATAAGTTCTGACAAGATCTTAGAGACCATCTCAAAGGGCTTTATTTTATAGGTTAGCAAAATGATAACTGAAAGGGCAAGAATCATTAGCTTCCTGAGATTTTTAGAGACTAAAATGAGGGAGAGAAAAAATAATTGGTATTTTTAAAAAGTAAACTTTGTCTGCATAGATCTTATATAAATCTCTGGTTACTATATAAATATTAACGCTATAGATCTATTCAGAAAAATAACCATGCTAAGTTTCAGAGAATATCTAATAATAGTGACTTTTCTTAAATACTAAACTGTCAACTTTTAAGGACCAGGGCCTCTACTGAAGAAAGCTTTTGTGACCCTGACAGAACAGAGAGGGCTGATGAGGACATAGAGCTGCTGTTGTCTTCTCTATGGTCTTTTCTAGAGGAAGCAGCAGAATTATGGGAAATAAATAACATGGATTCTAGTCTTAGATCTGCCATTAAGGAGCTATTCGATATTGGGCAAGACATCCAGTCTCTCTATGTCTCGATTTTTCATCTGCAAATTAACTCCAGCTCTGAAGTTCTTTGAGTTCATTATGAAGACCCAAAAAGTGATCACATGATCTCCATACATAATCTCCACACATGATCTCCACATGTGTGTTCAGGGCAGATGTGGGTCCAAATACTGAACTAGCACAGAGTTAAATGGGCAGAAGAAGGTCAAAATTTTAAGTCTGTTGGAGTGACAGCTGAACAAAGGCAGTCCCCAGCTCCTGCATAGCTCATATAGCCGTTTTATTGATAAGAAAGGTTATAGAGAAAGGAATGTTTGTTTTTTTTTTCCCAGAGAAAATCAAGAGAAACCAGAGTATCTTTCTGACTCAACAGTTCATGAGGATTGGAGAGAGGTGATGGGCAAGGTGAAAACTGCGCTGATATGAAACCAGACAAATACATAACTCAAAGCGTATACAGGAATAAAAAGGTCAGGCCAATAAGGTCATGCCTCTGTTACCTGCAACCAGTGTGGTCTGCAATTTTCAAATTTTTTTTAGCACTAGAATCCTGTTGTGGCAGCAATATTGATTAAAGAAGCAATAGTCATCCCCTTCATGTCACGCTTCCTGCCTCTACACCACATCTCAAGCAAGCATGAGCTCCAGGTGAACAGGGTTCCTGTTCAGCCCCAAAGTCCAAAGTTGAAGAATCTCATTTAGGTGTTAAATACAAATGCCTGAACCAATACCCAGATGTTAATTCCAGTTTCCTGCGAGGTCCACAGCTACCAAGACATAGATTATACAACCAGCCTTCCAAAGGGAGTAGCCCTGATTTAGGTGCCAGGTAAACCGATACTCCATTATTATATTTCTACTTGTTGTTTCAATGCAGAAGTGTCAGATAATGGGAAAGTGAGATCAACTGCTGTGGAGGAGGAAAGATGAAAATGTAGCTAATCATGCACTCCTACCTCATTCTTGAAAAGATAAGCTTAGGGTAGCAGATTCACACCAGAGAGGAACTCAGCTGGACCACCTAGGAAGCAGTCAGGAGATAGCAGGGCTGATTTGTTTATGTTTTTTGTTTGCTGGTTCACTTTTTAATGAAAAAAAGTCACATTTTTTGTTCTTTCTGTGTTTTCAAAGTTTTTCAACATTAAAAAATGTATTACGTTTATTGTTAGGAAAATAAACCATGAGTATTTGTGCAAAGTATGAGTTTGATAACTACTACCCCTATGAATATATGAAATCCTTTTAAAACATGATATATAAAGTAATATGTGTAGGTATGTGCTATAGTTTCTAAAGGAATCAGTAATTAGCATAGTGATTCAGAGAAAAAAATTGTGAATATTGATTTTTTTCCTAATGAAGTATTACCTGTGAATCACAGCCAAGGTAAGACTATTTAGACTACGTTAGCATCAGTACCTTTCTCCTTATGTAAATTCACAGACATCATATCATAAAATGTGCTTACTACATCACCTAAAGGACCTGAGGTCTAGTACAAGCCCTTATTTTGAAAATGAATGATTCTATCTCAATTCTAAAGTACTCCAAAAGTTCCTGGGACAGCCTATTCCCCAGTTCAGTCATATCAACAGATTATAAAGTCTTCCTGTGTCTAAAAACACACTCTTTCCTGATGCCATCTAGGAACTCACTTTCTTCAGCTCTGTCCAGTGAGTTTGAGAAGGCTGATTGCTGTTCTCCACAGTTCCACTTCACTGCCCACAGGTTGTTAATTTTGTCTCCCCTCAGACTTTTCTTTTCCAGGATAAATAACCCACCTCCTTTCCTTATGTACCCAGCTCCCAATCCTTATCATTGTTTTCCTCTTTCTGGACATGAATTCTATGCAATTTTCATACATACATTTTAAGTTAAAGAGACCCAAAGTGTAAAATTCAAATAAGAGTTGTACCTACAATGAATTTACACAAGGATGATTTCCTTGCTGCAAATGATACTCATCTTAACACAGCTCAGGATAATATTGCTTTCTTAGTGCCATCACTAGGTTAATGACTCGAATATTTTTAGAATGCCAGATCTTCTCCAGCCAAATTTACATCAAATTATACTCTCTATCTAGCCCCCTCTCCCACCACCAACTACTCCCTAAAGGAAGTCACTGTCAATAAATTTAGTTTTTAGTTCTTCCCGTGGTTTCTACTTTAAATAAATAGTATGTCTACATCTTTTTTTCTTGATTTCTCAACCTAAAGCAGTCAATAGTTATTGACTTCTCTACATGAAAGATGAAAAATTTCTCTCATTTATACGCCTTTCTCTATCTTCCCCTCAATTTAGGTTAATTCATGATTTTTTAGTTCTTTAGTTGGGTAGCTGTGTAACTTTTTGTTTTCCCCCTCTTTAATTCCCCTGCCCCTCACTTCCACCCTTGACCTATGGATGTTGCCGTTTCCCCTTAAGAACTGGATCTCTGAAGGCAGGGCGTCTCCTCCCACATGTTTCCAGCGTGCACCCAGCATGCACCCAGTACCTAACACACCAGGGGTATGGTCCATGGCTCCACCTGGGGTGCGAACCCGGGGCCTACTGCATATAAAGCAGAGGTGCTAACCACTACACTATGGAGCCACCCCTGTGTAACTTTAAATAATACAATTATCCCTCTATTTCTGAGTCTAGCAGCTTTAGAAAATATTTATTGACCTTAGCACCCTAGGATAAGAAAACACCTTTTTTCACCTCCAGATTTCTGTCGGCATGTAGCTTTTAGACTGTTGAAGCTTATAACATATACATTCTGTTTTATAAATATTATTATAACTTATGATATTATTATTATACAGATATTATTTATTGCAGACACAACAAAAAGGAAATTAAGCCTTTGTCATCAAGTTCGTGCTGTTCAAAATACAGTGTCCACAATCTATCACAATAAAATGGATTCTCTATTTTTAAACTGTACAAAACAAATTTTTCTACAACTTAGTTACTTCTTATTTGAATCCTGGTTTTTTAGGCAGTTTTATAAATATTACAACTGGTTGCAAGCAGTTAAAACTGATTAACTTAATAAATTTGATGGAAAGATATAAGGTAACTCTCAAAATCAGAGGAAAAGGCTAGGGATGAAACAACTATAAAATTTCAACAATAGAGAGAGCCCCATCATTCCTAGAACAGAGCACCCCATCAGCCTACCTGAGATCACATGCCAGGAGTGGAGCACCTTGATTAACAATCTCATCAAGTTTGCATGCAATGGTGAAGCAAAGTTTTAAAAAACATAATCAAGTTATTGTCACCAGAACAAGAAAAAAGAGAAGCAAGGTAAACAAAGTAATAGCCTTTATCATGTACAATAGCATTTGTCACATTTTAGTTAATAAATAATTTGGGTAGTTATCTGATATTGTCCTTTCCCATCAGATTTTATGTTCCACAAGGAGAAGTTACATCTATTATTTGTCCTCTTAATCCATAGGTCTAGCACAGTATTAAGTACATATAATCACTTACTAAATATTTGTTGTATGTTGTTGAAAAAAGAAAAACCAAAGGTTTCTGGGTTATACTGCATAACATATTAGTTTATTAATATTATATTAATATATATTTATATTAATGTGAAGGGAGAAGATTTTATCTTCATATAAACTAATAAGATTAAAAAAAGATATGAAAAGAAACAAAGAGGAAGGGAGGGAAGGAAGGAGAATGTGAGAGAGAAAGGAAGGACAGTTTTAGTTCTCCAAGCTATAGAGAAATTTTAAGTTATTTTTCAGTTGAACCTATTCATGGATTGACCAGAAAGATATATCTCTAGATCCAACAGTGACAAAAGAAACAACTAAGAAATACAAAAATTGTCCTCTCTAAAGTTTTCATTTTTTTATATCAATCAAAGAGAATGTAAATGAAGAAGTTTTGGCAGGAGTCACTAATTCCTCACCAATGTCAGAAATTTAGTTTCACTTTGCAGAGGCTTGTTTATGGCCACATTTGCGAAATCAAAACTGTAATTCATCTCTAGACAATAACTAATTATTACTGATTACTAAGAAATAAGTCAACAAAGATATTTTCCTGTTTACATTCTTATCAGACTGTATCAGAACCATCTGTTTTCAAGTTTGTTGTTGCTCGTTTTTTTTTTTTTTTTTTAATCCCAAGGGATAAATACTCTACATTGTTCTTGGAACATATGTATGTAAAACTACCTCTTGCTACACAGCTGCAATGTTCACTGAAACATTTGGGTAGGGAAGAAACACATATTCTTCTGGGAAAGAAAATGAAGAGATTAGACACCTCACTGAATTTACTCTGTCTTCAAATGAAGGACATATTGGGGTCTGTCCCATCTCTAACTACCATCTCCATATTTGCATGGGTGACTATTGATTTTGCTAAAAGTACATATGTGGAGCTTTATGACACTAAAGTAGCTCCAACCTAGAAAACATAGTAGAAGACTACTAATATGAGAAAGATTCTACAAGTTTAAAACAAATAATATGTGACCTCTTTGTTCCATTATCCAATCTCCTATGATACACACAGTACGTTTTTCTTCTTCGAAGAGAGGCATAATTGTTCCACTACCAAGGAAGTAAGAGTGGGAGAGTGAAATCCTGATACTGAAGGAGCTGCTACATAGCTTTGAGCAAGCAATTAACCTTTAGTGTCTCAGTTACTTCATCTGTAAAATAGGGATAAGGATTTTGCACAGGTGTGATGCCTGGACTAATTAGTATAATTATCATTATTGATGAGAAAATAATGTTGGTCACTGATTTCACATCTCATGTTAACACCCGGGAATCATTTTTATCTTTTCTACCTTGAATCATTTTTAAGGAGTCTGTAAAAATAAAATAAAAAAAAACCTCCACATATGGAAATTGGGACAATTGAATTAAAATGGTTCATATCCACATAAGCCCATATCCTTAATAAGTTATCTTTTAAACATTCGTGTTTATTATTTAATGTTTTCTAAATTTAAACTTAATATGTAAACTACGAAAATAAAAGGAAACTTGTCAAGGCCCATAGTCAACCAATAAGTAGCACTGCATGCAGCAAAATGGTTTCCAGTTCATTGGTGGGTGACATCATACTACATAGTAGTTTAGGCTTGAGCCATAGAATTTAGGGTAGCCAAGTCAAGTAAAAGTATTCACTTAATACATTGTTTATGGAACATCCAATACCCTCTACTTCCATGTGCATATTTACCCTGAAAGGATCTCACTCAGACAGCCAGGGACCAGAACTCATGAGTAGATGAGAGAGCTGGAAGATGAGGAAGACAAAAATGGGGATTCTCTTGGTTCTAATCCAGGATTCCCAAGTGTTTTTACTATGTTTCTTAAGTCAAGGTGAAATATCTGCTTTAAAAAATTGCCTTTTCATGCTGGCAAAAATTGCATCCAAACATAGAGGGAAACATGAAAGAGAGAAAATGCTCCAAAGATCAGTACTTAGCACCATCATAACCCCTGCATCCGTCAGTGTAGACACATGTTATTTGCAGGTCCAGAACTTCTCTCCACAGCTTCTGATAGATACCAAGAGATTTCCTCGTCATAAAGAATTCTGTTTTTTTTTTTTTTTTTTAAAACTAAGTAGACATCAAGCCTCATATCTCCAATGTCTTGCAAGAATGACAAGTCATTCACACCAAGAACTCTATCCCTTTCCTCCACACTTGCCTCAAAATCACAGGCGTCAACTTACAAACTAAAACAAAAACACAGAAGCTGATACCATTTTCATATTATCCTCACCTATCACACCAAACATAACGATTAGCTTTTTTTAGCAGAATTGAAACTGCTAACACAACTTCTCTTTGTCTTACACCATTAAACTTGATTAGAAATCTCTTCACGATTAACATTCATCTCGTTGTATCGCTCTTGAAGGTTAATAATATTCACCATCTCCTGAGAGAAGGGGAGGGGAGCATATTTATTAAATGAATTTCGGTGAGAGGGAACTTCCCTTTCGGTCCACTAGAGGGTGGCTTGACAGGACCGGCTGCAGGACGGCTGATAGAGAGGCACTGTGCCCCGTCTTTCTGGCCTGCACTTCAGCTGGGAAGACGAAGCAACTTTAGTACTCATCGTTCGCTATTCTTCACCCTTTGGGTGTTTTAATTTTTAATAAAGCCCCTTCACAAATGCCAGAAGTCAGTGTTGGCTGGGCAATAGCGTGGTTGGAAAAAAATATCAACCTACAATATTAGACTGCTCAAAATAATATCCAATCCAATTCTTCTAAATCAGCACTGGGTGAGATAAATACATAACATGTATCAACAGATCCTAAGTTTAAAACCTTCATACATCATGGAGCAGTATGTGCGTGCTGCAGATGTGGATACAGAGTGAATCATGCATGTACCGTTATAGGAAAAAGCACTTACATTACATACAACACATAAAGAAATGTACCTAGCCCTTTGCACACCTGCTATTTCTGCTTATATCTATGAAATGTAGTAAAATATTTTATAATAAATATCCTACTTGATAAACCTTTTAGATCTAGCCTCCCATGCAGATGTATATATTTAAGGAGAAAATATAAATTTTAGAGATAAAAGAGAAACCTTCAGATTTTTCCTCATCAAAATATGTTATGTTCCAAGAAAGAAGGGGTAAGAAATGAGTCTGTCGTGCTGGACCCAACGTGGATGGTAAAGCAAAATATGATGCCTTTTTCTATCTGTAATATTGTTCAGTGTAGCAAACCCTTTTGCTTGTTACAGTACAGTAAATGGGGTGTTTAATTTGGGATTCAATGTAGTCTGGAGTCAAGGTGCAGCAGTTTTATTACAGAAATACAATTTTATTGGAGGCTGAAGATTTAATTTCCACCTTACGTAGAGAGCTATAAACGGCATGCCTATTTTACATTTTGCATAGCATTTGATGTATGTAATTCCTGGTCTAATTTTAGAGTTTGAAAAGGTGGAAGAGTCACAATATTCTTCAACATTTCAGCCACAAATGACATTTAAAAATGAGGAATTTTCTGTTTCTTAGCCACGGGTTTGAAACTATTTCTCCCCTTTCCCGATTAAGTTCTGCATCATGTTCTTTCCAGTCCTTCCTAATTAGGTGAGCCACAGAGACCCCCAAAGAACACCCTTGTCTTGAAGCAAATGCTTTCATTGTTTAAATTCGTCTACTTGATGGTATTGTACTTAAAAGTAAGATGACCAAATGATATGGATAATATGCCTTCTACTGTGCTTAATATTTGTCAAGGTCACATGTCAATGAATGATCCAGTGGATGTATTTGGAAGAAAATAATTTCTAAATGTATTGGGAAGATCAAATTTGAGAGAAATGATCAAATGCTACCAGCTGTAAAGCTATGTCAACATTGATATCCAAATTTGAGCGATTGTGTCATTCTCTTTCCTTCAAATATATTCATTACAACACACACACACACACACACACACACACACACACTGCTGCCCTTCCATCTGTTTCCCTTTGCAGCTAGTTCTCTTCGTCAACATTTCATACCTTCTCTCTACCACCAGGTGGAGCCCTTTGTTTATGGACATCTGTCCATTTCCTCTTTCTCAAAGATGCTACCGGATAAATAGCTCCGGTACTAAAATACTGTTGCGAACACCAAAATTTAACACCCACAGATAAAATAGTAAAGCTTTTTTAGGTATTGGTATAATAAACCTTGCTTTAAGAATCCTATTGCTCCTAGATTTGATAGCTTACACATTTTCCTATTTACAACTTCTGCACATCAAACAGCAGAAAATAATACTGTTGTGTGTGCCATGAACAGTTGCTGCAGGTCTATTTTATGTAGCACCATCGTTTTTATAATCTCAAATGTTTGGCAACTGCAGTCAAAAAGAAAAAAAAATACTGTATGCCGTGAACCTCAGTTTTCTAGTCTTAAAAATATACATCTCGCTGAGAAGAAAATGTTTTCCTTCAGACAAAAGAGAGTAGTAATTCAGCCGTAGGTAATAAAGGCAAACCCTAATTCCTCTTAGTCAAATTTATCTCTCTTTGATTTGAGAACGAATTAAGGGTAAGTAAAAATCTACTTTACCTTTGGTTCTATTTAGGAGCTAATAAAAATATACATACTATTAGTGAAGTTCAATTATTACATTGTTCAATTATTTTAATAATCTTATTTTTATGAAGTTAATCAAAAATATTCTCATGAACAAAAGGCAGTAACATAGAAAAAAATTAGAACCTTCATTTGCATGTGCAAATAACTGTGGAATGAGCTCACCTAAATACTAGCTTGCCAATGACCTCAACCTTGATCTGGAAAGATCGTTTATTCACAAGTAAAACATTCACATTCTCTACGCTAACTGTCTTGGATCTTTCTCAAGGTAGATTACTAACTGTGATGTTAGAGGATCTATTAATAACATGTGCATTTATCGGGATCATGGAGTTACATATTTAACTGAAGTATCATTTCAGTTGCATTTTAAATTTTAACCAGGATTTGCTCTCTTTGTATTACATGTCTAAATTTTTGCTTAAGCATCTGCAAAGCAGTGAGTGGAGGAAGATTTGTGTGTATGCCTTATTTAATCAGTCCCTGGGCCTGAGAAATCTGGCTTTTCTGTTGGTATACAAACTGGTTCTGTGACACTGAGCGAAGGAGCCCTCATGCAGCAAAATGCTGGAACCACCATTTTCTGTCCGCTCACACACAATAAAATGGTGGCACAGAAAATAGTTAACACATTGTGCCCACGAGAGTTGTCTTTGAAATTATTCTACTCTTTGATGCAAATATCAAGCTGCTTTTTAAAATATTGTTACCAAGGGGCTAAAGACATTCATTTTCTTTAAATATATAAAACCTTTGTGTGTGTGTGTGTGTGTGTGTGTGTGTAAAGTGCCGATGAAATAATCGGCTGTGTACATTCAACTCAAGGAAAGAAAAAATTGGTCAAAATTAACACTCAAGTTGAGAGCGAATGCAAACCTAAATAAAAAAGCACAGATCCTAAAAACTGTTTCTAACAATTCACAAAACCTGTATGGTAACTTTGGCTTTGGGATTCCTTTCGTTTTAGCAAGTTCATTGTGTGTAACTTAGGGTTTGGAAATTTAAAAGAGTTGGTGTTTTTGTTTTTCTTCTTTTTAAAAAAGTGTCCTGTAAAAATTAAAAGCAAGCCCACATTTGACTATCACCTGGAAACCTTACACTCTCATTTTTTATTGGAGGAAAAAAAACCCAGGACCCACTGTCCCCTCCTCTTCCATTTCTAATCTTATTTTTAATCATTAAAAACTCTGCCTTGACTCTGTTTAAGTGTGGAAATTCTCATTTTTCTGCAGTGCTTCAGACTCACATAGGCTCCTTGGGGATGTAGTGAGAAGCTAACCAACTGCACACGGGAAATGAGAATTTTCGTGGTTAGAAAAACTGCAGTGTTTGGTAATTTTCCACATGGAGTAGAAGTCATGAGTGACTATTTTTCTTTTAAACATAATGACTCTACTTGAGTACTTGATATAGAGTTGTAGGTTCAAATTTGAGCATTTGAATGCATTAAAGTCTTACAAAATTAAATTTGACTTCTTCCTATAAACATTTTCACTATTTTCAAGTGCATAATAAATAGGCCAAAACAGAATACTCCCCTCTGCGCCACTGACAGAATTATAAAAGGCTACTGTCTGTAAATGAGAAATAGCCCTGGAGGACCCACCAGCAGGTTATGCAATATGTGCCATAGACCACCAGGGGCTGAACTGAAACCACTAATATTTTTTTCATAGGATCATTAGCTAGAGTTAAACAAGGTGTCAAAGTGAAAAGATGGGGGGGTTGACCTGGCTCGTTATATTTGCATGCCTTCACTTTAATTATTTTTCACATTAAAATTAAATACCAATATTCAGTTTTCTAATTTAAACATATTATTACCCAAGTACAGTACATTACTTTTTACATTTGTAAGGGATTCATAATATATTATTTTTGTGATTTTATTTACCATTGGTTTTCAATAAATACTAAACTTCTAGTGCAAATTTAAATTTATGGCTAAGGAGAAGTTATTAGTTAAATTTTTTCCTGTTGCACTTTATGAGATAAAATTAATTGATTTGTTTTAAAATTTAGATCTTAAATTAAAATCAGCCTCCAACCAAGATGAGTAGGTCTGGGACCCACGGAGTGAGTTTACATGCGTTCCTGACCTTGTGCTGACAGTCGTCAGGAAGAATATGTTCTTTTTTATAATAGCTACTTTACGATTTTGGAGACTCTGCTAGGCTTTTACATGCACTAATAGTTGTCCCATGTACCTTAAATAAATCCAATTCAGTAAATTTAGGATCATAGTTAAGAAATAAATGTCATGTCAAGCAGATATCAGAAGAAGAAGGAGTATGTGATCGTTTAGTTCAAAAATTAAGTTTCATGTTTTTAATTGGTGTCATATCCTGTCCTAAGTCTATAGCGCTTAAATCAAAGGCGACCACATTAACCTGGAAAGGAAACATAATAACAACTCCTTTCATCCCCTGGCTCAAATGTTTCTCTGCTCTACCCTAATTTTTGTTAAAACACTTTCAGGCAAAGACAACAGGAAACAGTAAACATGGCAACACCATGAAAATAATTTTCTGATGCACTATTTCTCTCCATGTTCAAAGAGTGAGTTAGTTGTACAAGCTGCAGAGGAAATGCTGTATCATTAAACCTAACGCAGACTAAAACAGCCTGCCCTTCCAGCAAAGTTGGTACTCCTCTTCATTTCATAAATCTTGTTTCCAACTAGACTAAAGCCAGGAATTGACTGTCTCTCACATCAATGGCCTGAAACTGGAGCATCACAATAGTATGTTCAAAAGGAATCAGAAGTATCCAACAACAACTTCAGGGGCAGATATGTGACTATAAGTGACAGCCAGATGCCTGGCCTGGCTGCTCTAATACTCAGCAAGATTGCAGATGGTCTTGAGACCTCTGCATCCAAACATCAAATTCCAGTGAATGATAAGACAGATAAACAACACCACAAACTGTCAACACAAACGGAAAAAGTTGCTGTGACCGATCAAGATTTCGGTGGTCAGGAGTTGCCAATGTCTCTCCCTCCTTCTCCCCCTCACCTCCTCCCAACCCCCCCTTTCTCAAACAAAAAGCTTGTTAGTGGTTGAGGGCCCAGCAGGAAATGTTTTTACACACAGTGCCAAATGCCACTCCTTCACTGAAGCCTTTAATATACTTAGATGTTTATATCACTGAGGCAAAAGGGATTCTAATAGAAATTACTTAACATGTAGAATATGGAGATTTAATAATTTGACTAAGTGTATATTACATTTATTGGACTGCCTCCTCAATTAAGGATTATCTTAAAGGAGTACATTGAAATTCAAAGAGAAAGGGAATTTATTTTACTTATCGTTTAAGCAATAACCAGCATGAAACTTTTTTTCCTTAAATATATGTTTGGCGTGGGGGAATATATGACTAAATTCTCTTAGCAGGTTACATAACATTTCTTTACACATCTAAATACAAATACAAGTATTTCTTCATTTCTTCATTTTCACAGATTCTACACTGTATTATTCTTGAATAACTGGATTTGACATGCATTTGCGATACATAAACTACTCCAAATATAGAGCCATTTTAATCCAAGTATGGATAAAAGATTCTGGGGAAACTCTGTAAAATTGTCTTATTTTGTAAAATTGTTTGAATTTTTAATTAATTTTATGGTACTAAATATTTGCAAAAATAATAGAACTACATTCAACATATTTGTTATTTGAGTATTGGACTATTTTTCAGTTTTCATGACATCTCTTAGAGTAACTAAAAGTTAGGTCTTTTCAAACAAATTCATTCTTTTTGTGAAGTTTTTAAAAGGTGTTTAGATTTAATATTTCATACACATTTTCTTTTCGCAACATTTTTCTCTAGGGCTCCAGTGCACACACTCCTGTCTGTAGTCATCTGTCCCAAACTCATTTTGAGGTCTCAGCTTTCTCAACAAAAAAATGTCAAAACCAGAGGCCTGCCAAGCTAGCTGTTATGAACAAGGAGGGCCTCTCTGCACAGCCAGTCTGACAGTCTCTTCACCTCCATCAGAGACTTCTTCATGTGGATGCACACAGCAGTTCTCCAAACAGAGAAGCATCTTACGCCTTTTTCCGGAAACAACACTTTCAGAAAATATGCTGACCAAGAAGAAACAGCAGGGGCGAGAGAGAAGTGGCCAAAGCACTCGCAACATCTTAACAAGCACTAATTAAATGTCTTGCTTTAAAAATATGGCTTAAGAAAGCCAAATACAATAACTTCTTACAGATGGTTTTAGGAACTAACAAGACCCAGTAGGAAATGGTGAGGTCATTAAGATTAGTGTCCCCAAAGTCTCCCACAACCATTAGTGACTGGAAGTGCTGTGCACTTTAGGAAGAAATGATGAGAATGTGTCTGATGTGATGCTGTTTTTTTCCCCCTCATTTGTCTCTGAAGGTAACTTTGCATCCGTTTTAGTTCATTATACAGTCAGTTATTGAAACATCTAGTCAATTGAATGTGAAAAGGGTATTAGCAACCTCGAAATGCATTTTTCTGGTGGGGTACAAAAACATCTTGACAAAAGAATTGTGAACACCAAGAAGGCCGAAACTGTGTTTTTTTCTATCAATACCTCCAGCTCCAATACATAGTGGACATTTGATAACTGTTCATTCATTTTTTTTTAACAAACATTCCTTCAGTGGTTACTCTATGCCAGGCATGGGCTAAGTTTTGGAGATATAGTAAGTCAAAAGACAGACAAGGTACCTACCTTTTGGAATATATAGTCTGTATGAAGACACTAGCTGAAGAGATGGATGGATGGATGGATGGATGGATGGATAGATGGAAAAATGATTTTTTTAAATAATGTGTTTCTCAGACACAAGTTTGATAATATCTTTAAGATTAGACCCTTAGACTGAGCTCATTCAAAGAAATGTAGAGCCAGGTCCCCAGGTGAAATAACTCGAGACAAACCCAGTGGCAGTGACTGGCCCCAGCATGAGCCTGAAAATAGGTGCTGTCCTGACAATCTGAGATTCAGATGAAAGATGCTAGAGTTAACTGAAGTTCTTAGATCTCAGCGCCTATTCAAGATTCCTATTAGCACTAGCATTCTTGATAGAATCTGAAGAAGTGGTTCTGTTAATAAAGAAAAGTATAGGCCTAATACTTACAAAAAATGTTTTTACCTTCAAAATATAACTAAAAGACTAAACAGGTGTAAATATGACTGATTCTATTATTAAGAAGAGATATCATGTTTCCAGTTATTTGTATAGTGCTTCTCAGGAAAATATGTCTTGGGGCCCCAAACTGCCTTTAATTCTGGCAAGATTCTTGATCTCTGCTGGGGTTTTTTGTTTTGTTTTGCCATGTATTCAACTGCTTAATGCCAGTGTCCTACACTTTGTCTGCACTCCTGATGCAAACTGGGGTTCAGCAGCAAAATGATGATCAGAACAAGTAAGACTCCATGGCGGGACTGGTGATTGTCACATCTACTTTTTTCAGAGCAGTTGACTGACTGCTCTGGGGAGGAAAGGAGCATTGAGCTGTGGGCTCTGTCACAGAAGTGTCAGGTAAAGCTGCTCTGTTGGGAACAATGAGTCAATCTAGCCAGGCCATTGAGGGGGTGGGGGTGGAGGGAGGGATTCAGGGGAAAAACTCCTGCCAACCTGGATGTTTCCCATAAAAGAATTAGTTAACTGAATTTTCCTTTTCAGGCTGGTTGCTTTGCAGTATAATGTAAAGGAATTTCTGAATGATTGGGGTGATGGGCTAGTGCCTGACCCTACAGAAACTCCTGTGCCATGTCACTCCTGTTTATCAACAGCACTTACCAACCACCACCACCACCACCACCACCATTCACAGAAAAAGAATCCGCACTGGAATCAATGGAAGAAAATAAACTTTCTTTGGATGTTGTATTATTCATTTCATACATTCGCTCAACAAACACTTAACTAAGAAACTCTTCAGTCTCTTTTGCTGAATAATTCTACACGAGCAAGTTGGTAGGAAAAAAAGAACACTGCCAAAGGAACTAGCAGGCATAAAAAAAAATTACATTAGAATATAATCTTCAGCCTTGGCAGAGTCCAAAGCTAAAGAAAGCAAGGCTGTTTTTCTCTAATGCCATGGACTAGGACTAGGACAGAGTGTTTTTGGTTATGTAGCTGATGAAGATGATGAGCTGATGACAATGGTAGGGTGGTGGCTACCATTCACATGGCAATCGCTCCCCATAAGACTGGCACTGCACTCACTTCTTTATATTCATTTTGCTATTTAATTGCCACAACAAACCTGTTAAATAGAGTTCATTCCCATTTTACAAATGAAGAAACTGAGGTTCAAAGAGGCTAAGTAAATGGTGTAATGTGGATTTTAACTTTAGTTAACTGCCTCCAAAGCCCACAGAACTATACTGCCTTTCTCATATGGTCTGGTTGCTTATATTTGAGGCCATGTAATATTCAAGTCAAAAGTCTAAATTATTTTCACTCACGTGTTGAGTGTTGGGGTGAATGTTTCTGAAACCAGGTCTGGAAGCCCATTAAGATGATCTTTTTAATGCATGCTGAAATGCAACATTCACAGAGGTGATCCTAATGTTAGTAATACTTTATGGGTTCCAAATCTCAATGTTTGGGTTCTCTTTACCACTGGACTTTTTCAAGAGGTTCCATAGATGTAATGTTTCCAGTTCAAACGGTGTTATTCTTCAGGGCATTATGCTAAGTGAAAGGAGTCAGACAGAGAAAGACAAATACTATATAATCTTACTTTACTTGGAATCTAAAAAAACCAAACTCATAAAAACAGAGATCAGATTTATGGTTGCCAGAGGTGGTGTTGAGGTGGCAGTGGGGAGAATTAGGTGAAGATGGTCAAAAGGTACAAACTTGCAGTTATAAGTTGGGGGGATGTGATGTACAGTGTGGTGACTAAAGTTAGCAATAGTATGTTGTATATTCGAAAGTTGCTAAGAGAATAATAGATCTTAAAAGTTCTCATCACAAGGGAAAAATTATAATTATGCGAGGTGAATATTAACTAATCTTATTGTGGTGATCACTTTGCAATACATACATATATCAAATCATTATGTCGTATAATGACTTAAACTTATACAGTGCTATATGTCAATTATATCTCAATAAAACTGGGAGAAAAGATATCCCCCTTTCCTCTCCCAGGTAGTACAGTTTTGCCCCAAATTTGGTCCTGTTGCAGCCAAGGCAGTCAAGGAGCCCACATATGTGGTGCTTAGCAGAAATGTCTCTTCGAGGTCCAAGACACGGGCAGGGAAGAAGAAACATGGGGAGGAAAGGCAAAGTTAGTGGAAAATAGGGAGAAGCAAGGGAGAAGGAGAGAAAGGAAACTGCTCCTGGTCTTCGTCTCCAACCCCCATAGCCAGCACAGTGGTAACCTCACAAACAGCCATATGTCACTGCCTCCCAGCTGGCCTCTCCCACCACAGGCCAACCTTGTCCCAGGTCCCTCAGCAGAAGGCTGCTTTCAGAAAGGAGCAAAAGAGGTGTGTGGAGGCAGAAGACCCAGGAGTCTTGGCTTGTAGTCTGAAATGTATAAACTGCAGCAAGCCGTGAGCCTCTCTGGCTCTCAGTTTCTTCGTGTGTAAACATGTAATAATGATAAGGTACATTTCAAATATTAAATAGCTAATGAAATCATGCATCTTCAATAGCTGTATTGAGTTATAATTGACATATAACAAACTGCTCATATTTAAGAGATGATGCATTGGAAAGAGCATTTGTAAACCGTAAAACTTTCATCTCTACCAAGCTTGGCATTTCACAGTAACATCTCATTTTTAAAGCCATTTTCTGCTTAGTTTTTAAGAGCCTTCATAACTGGACTGCACCTTACCGGCCAACCTCATTTCTCACTGTCTGGAACAGACACTCTGCTACAATAATACCAGCCTTCTTTATTTAACATGCTTTCAACGGACTTTTCCCTGGAACATTAGCATTGACCTGCAAGCTCCCAGCACACTTGTGCCAGCATCTCCTTTTGCATTCATTCAGCCCACGACCGCTGAGCATACACTGTCCGCCAAGCACTGTCCTAGGTGCTGGGATGCTTCTGTGAGCAAGAAAGACAAGTTCTCTGCCCTGAAGGGTGCTCTGAGAGCTCTCTGAAGCCAAGCTAGTGTACTCTTGCCACAATCATCCCTCCCTGGGCCAGTCCTTTCAGCTCCAGTTCCCTCTCCTCTATGAAATCTCTTTTAATTCCTAATAACACATTATCCTAGCCTTCTTTTTTTTTTATACAGCACTTGTAAGTTGTTTCATATATTTGAGTGTGTAACTTTATTTTGTAAAATTCTCCCAGATGTAAGCACTGCACAAGAAGCTATTTGTTTCATATCCTCACAATCCAGAGTAGATATATGAAATGCTTATTGATTTCAGAAGAGTGCATCAGAAAGTAGAGGCATGTGTGAGAAACCTTCTGAGGAAACAGAACTCACCATTGCCTCTCTGTGTCACCTGCACTTGTGGGCTGGGTGACCCTTTTGGGAGGGCAGCACTAGGAAGGACTGATTCATGACTTGTCCAAAGCCAACCACAAGGGAAGCCATGCTCAAGGACATCTTCCTGCCGACAGCAAAAGACAAGTGTCTCCTAGCAACCAGATTCCAGTGGCTTCCTGTCATCGAGAGCCTGCCCCTGCTCACTGCTTTGTTGCCTCACTTGGATTTTGCATTTTGGCATTGTTGATCATTGCATTCATTTTAGATTCTGAAAATTTAGGAATAAGGTCTGATCTGCAGGCTAGCTGACTGCACTACTGCTGAGAACCATTTAATTCATAACATGCTTTCAGCAATCACTCATAACTTTCATGAAATAGAATGTTCGCTCTTAGCTTAAAAGGGTGAATACAGTTTTTTCAAGATCTTATTTATATCAAAGCAATTGATTTGAAAGACACATAAAAAAGAAAAAGCATACATTCTTTCCATCAAATAATCAAAAAGTACTCAGAACTTTTCAAAAAAATATGTACTATCATTCAAAACCTGTTAGAGCAATAAACTTTAGCTTGGCAAATGTATAGATGCAGAAAGAAAAGCAAGTCAGATTTGAAGAAAATGACTCAAGATCCTTAAAGTGTTGATGGCTTAAGATTATTTCTGCTGCAATATGGCTTGGGCATCAGTTCTCTCAGTGTTCCTTCTAGAGATTTCCAACCCCAGACCTATTGTATATAGTTCTACACTTTTATTTTAGTGGGATTAAATTTAGCAGTTAATGTTGCTTTTCAAAGTTTTCTCTTGTTCTTATCAAATATTCATCAAAACATAAGTTACTCATCTATTTAAAAACATTATTTGGACCTCATAGTGAAGAGCTAAAAATCAATTCTAAATATAGATTTAATTCCAAAAACCATATAAACATGAGTTAAAATTCTGATTACTTTTCTTTTTCAAAAAGGAAAATTCAGAGAGAGAGAAAGGTAAATAGAGTGGCCTGAGTCACATGCACAGAAGACTGGTAAAACCAGAACTAATCTCCAGCAAAACCACTGATGCTTGCTATTGCTCTTGACTCCTCAGCAGCAAACTTGGTCTTAGAGAGTCCTCTGTTTCTTGATTTAAGTAGTGAGCTTGATCCCATGGAGTCATGAGTCCCTTGGAAGGATCCCTCATTTTTCCCCTCTTCCCTCCTCTTCTCCCAGCATTACAGTCACAAAGTCATGAGTCAAGGATTAATTTTAACTGTTTTGGTGTTGGTGGAGGCTCTCTAAACCTAAAATTGAGCCTTTTCTTCTCAAGTAAAGTATGGGGTTTACCAACTAGTTGCCATTGGCTGTCATCTTTTTATTATCCAATTTTGATATTTGTCCTTGGGTGGATTTTTACAGAGGAGGTGTTGAATATTTCCCAGAACAACTCGTGGGCTCTTTGAAGTCATCCTTTGGGGTTCTGTATATGTTTGTTTCAAGGGTTAATCGTGTGGTTAATTTGCTTGCTTGTTATGTGAACTTGTATGTGGATCAAGGCTTTTCTTATTGTCCCCAGTTATCCTTTGTTCCCCGAAATGGTCAGGACACTCAGCGACTATCTTAAGAGAATAAATATCATTAAAGTCCATGACAAACTTTTGGTGAAAAGAAAAACTGCTCAGCCACACACTTGTCTGAATTCTATTTTTCTAGTCTTTTTTCCATGTAGCTCGTTCACTTGTCTCAATACTAGTTCAAGTAAATTCAGCTTAATCTTAGTTTTCCAAAGGGGCTAAAAATTAACCCTGATTTCTCTTCTGGCTCTTTTCAAACATCTACTTGCAGTTGTGGAATAAGCTGAGAATAGGCAAAGGCCCTGGGAGGCAGGCCTGTGTCTCACTCCCCTGAGCCCAGCATTCAAATCACTGCACAAGACACAGATGATTCCGAATAACAGGCCTGGGTCCCAATCTTAATTATTTCCATTTCCATAATTGTTTATACAATAATTATAAATTACCAAATTGATTAGGAGCTGTATAAAGCCGAATAAGTTAACAAGCAGTATAAATTAGTGGTTGACTAACTATATGTTTTACATTTCCATAAAACTGGTTAAACTTCCAAATCTGTCATTCATTATCTGTGTGACCTTGAGAAAGTCACTTGACTTCTCTGAGCCTCAGAATCTTTCCCTGTAAAACAGGGATTGTGATAACTACCTATATAAAGGTCAGTATGAGAATAAAGTGAAGCAATGTATAAAATAATTTAGCTTAGTGCCTGCAACTACTGTTTGTTGAATAATAGATTATAATATGGAGTGCTTTGATATATGTTGGTATATTATTTTTTGGTGCGTTTCTATTCAGTATTTTTTTAATAATTATTTTTTAAATTTATCATGGTGACATCAATTAAAATCCAATAAGTTTCAAGTGTACAATTCAACAGTAAGTCATATATATATGGCATTGTGTGTTCCCCACCCATAGTTAGATTTCTTTCTGTCACCACATATTTGACCCCTATGTTGGAATATTAGATTATCTTTTCAGTTATCTGTTATTTCTATACAAAGCACTGTGCTGAGTATGGGGAAATCCACCCCCAAATTTGAATTCTCTCTTTCCTCAAAAACTTTATAACCCAATTGCTAATTGAGAGACAACATGGAAATCCATAGAAAAGGAAAAAGAACAATTGGACACAACTTTTCCTGGAGTGCTGTCCATTCTCACTCAAGTCCAGACCTGAGGCTGACACTGACTTAGGTACTGCTTCATGGGTCACACCTGAACAACCAGGGCAGTCAATGAAATAGCATTCAACACTCATGCAACAAATACTTTAATATCTATAATGTACCATACCTCTGCTAGGTGATAGATATGTCAGAATGAAAATTACAAACATATTTTGATGCATTAAAAACATCTACCTTAGGGGAGGTTTACTTCATAATCTAATAAAACAGACCTCTAACTTGAAGGCTATTACAGCCTTTGAGGTATTATTTACATTGTCTTAGACACAAATTACTTAGAAAATTAAACTGTCATTTTATAGCAGAATTAAAATTAACATTCTCATCTTCACCTCCACACTTGGGCATAAATTCCTGTATTTGAAATGCTCTGATATTTGGAGGTCTATAATCTGAACTGTTTTTTTCTGCCCAGTCCTGTGTCTCTTGTGTTAAAAGGCAAAAAATATGAACCATCAATAACAACCAGAATGGAGGAAGAATGTTTACTCAGAGCTTAATGTCACTTTCCACATTCTTCAGCTGTGTTAGGGAAATCAGAGAAAAAGAGAAAAACTGTCTCATATTCTGTAAAAAGAGAAAATGTCTGCCCAAATAGTCTCAGGACATACTTTTTTTTTTTTTTTAAGGGATGAGTGCTATCCTTCATATGGTCTTTTTAGAACCTAGGCCATCCAGCGCACTCAGTAGACTACAAGACCAGGCACTAAGTTTTGTCTGTGGTTAGCAATGACATACAAAGAACAAAATTGCTCCCTTGAAGTTAAAATCAAAGAGCCCTCACGAGCAGCCTTATGTACATCCGTAGGGAAGAGTACACATATGTGTGTGATGGAGGCAATTCAGAGAGAGTAGCATGTTTCTCAGGGGTTGTTTTAAATAATGACAGACTGCAAAATCTGAATGTGATGTGTTGGAACATGAAACACACACACTAATAGACACACACACGCACACGAGCTTGTGAAAAACATTGCCAAAGTCCCTCAAAGCCAAAGTTTAGAAGAACACGTGCTCTGGAGGGAGCAACAGTAATTTTAAAATCACTCCATTTATGATTCCATTCCTCATCCATTTGATCACCTTGGCACACTATTTAGGAAATAACAGAAAAAGAAATATGATGTTGGAAAGAGAAAGTTCAATTATAAAACAAAACCACCCACCTTCTTTCAGGGTCAGGAAGTACAATGGCCTTCTTTTGCAGCAAGAATAAACTTAACACCAATGTGTTAAATGATCACATGTATATTTAAAAGAAAAGGAAATGGTCCTTTAAAAAAGTGCTGCAATAGCTCAGTCCTCATAGCAAGTCTTACAAAAATAAAAATAAAAATAAAAATAAAAGCAGCATACTGTGGTTCTTTGGCATAAGGCAGAAAGCAGAGTCCTCAAGTCACTATTCCCTTGTTTTGCAAAACAGAACAAAAAGCAAGAGCAAAAGGTGCTGTTTGGCAGGACAGGAAGGGCCTTAAAACACCTCGTTCCCTCCTGGGTCCCTCCCAGTTCCTTCTCTCGCTGTAGGCTGGAGAAGCCGTACTGATCAACACCAATGTCACCATCCGCTGCTTAAATGCTCAAAAGTACACTTAGAAATGAGAAGAAAGTGACTGACACGGATATGTTGAGCCAGCCCCACTGCCACTAGAACAGTCTTAAATGCCCACACAAGGAGAATAAAAAGAATAGCACATTTTGCAATAGAATAAATTCTTTTTTTTTTTTTTTTATTGATACCGCGGAAAGTCACATGACCCTGCATGTAGCCTTTTAGGAAAGCAACCGAAATGGTAAAGAAAGAAGCGGGGGCTGCCGCCTTCCTCCCGCAGCCTCCTAGCCGGTACTGCCGCGTGTCCGCATTCTTCTGGGCGCATCTGTGGAGCTATTAAGTGGGATAATCCCTCTGGCCTTTGATACATTTCTGGACATGATTATTTCATTACTCGCAGTATATCAGTAGGATCATAATAAAAAGGACTTCTGACAACCTGCCAAGAGTTTTGTGGCCTTGTAAACACAAAAGTGCTCTAATAAAATTTTATTAAGTGTTAAAAAGTCATAAAAAGTGAAATAACATAAACTACAAAATTTACTGTCCTCAGCAAATGCTGAAAATATCGTCCACAGTAAAATTAAATTAGCATGTAATAGACAGAGAAGCAGTGTGGAGTGGATTTAAAAGAGGATCCAGGGAAAATGACACTGTAACCCAACCTGGGTCACGGGGATTTAATTCGGATTTTTCTCTCTAAATGGGAATAAATGTGCTGATTACAGACAAGAGCTCCGGGGTTACTGGAGTCTCACACATTGTCAATACTTTGGAAGAAATAATATATTGCAGATTGGAATGAGCTCCGGGAGAGGAGCGAGCCTGGCAGGGGAGCCGGCGAGCGGAAGGGCGCCCACTAGGGCGCGCTGCGAGACCGGGAATTCCCGCCCCGGCGCCCTCGCGGCCGCGCCGCTCACGCTTTGCCTTCGCCCCCCTCGAAATCATATTTACAGATCTTTCTTTCCTCCCTCCCCCCCCCCCCGGCGCCCCCGCCCCCGCCCCCGCCCCGTGACATTTTCTCCAAGTCGGAAAATGATGTGTAAGTCGAGCTTAGCCGCAAGCGGAAGGAACCTCGGGCTCCGCTTTCGGAGACTCGGGGTCCGGGAGTGGGACGCTCTGCCCCTGGCGGTGTTAACCCCGGGGAACAGGGTGGGGTCCCCAGTCCAGCACCCGGGGCCCCGCTGCTCGGCCGAGGGAGGCCCAGCAGTGCGCGAGGCCTACGTCCCGCTCCGCCAGGGGCGCGGTGCGCTCGGGGCGAGCGGGTCGCCGGCCTCGCCACGAGTTCAAGTGCATCCGCGGGGTTGGCGCCCGCGGCTGTGGGGGCGAGTTCCCCCCTGCTCCGCCCCTTCGCGGGGGTCCGGGGTGCCCCGCTGCTCCCAGGAGCCCTTTCTCCAGTCTTCCTGGCCACGCTGGGCCACCAGCCTGGGGCGCGAACCGGAGCGTACGGGCTGGGCGGGCAGCCGACTCGCGCCCCTGCTCCTCCCCGGCCCGGGCCCATGGTCTGGGGCCCCCCAAAGACCAACGTGAAGCTCCTCCTGGGAAAGAAGTCCGACTTCCTCTCCACGCTGCTCGGAGTGGAATCTAGAATCGGCAGGAAATTGCTCAAACACGCAGCCTGAGCCTTTGCAGTCAGTCCTCGCTTTACTGAAGAGAAGCAGCTCCCACCAAAGTCTTGCCTCCCCCTCTCCCCGAAAGTCTCGCTCAGGTTTGTAAAGAGGGGTGCAGAAATCTGAAAAGCATTTTCTTCCGGGGAGAAGATGTCGGTGACGGTGCCCAATGAAAGATGGGTGCTTTTTAGCTAGAGGTAATTAGCGGGCCACGTCTTGTTTTGCAGTTCCAGGATGATGCAAATGCTGCAATCTGCGGAGTCGGTGTTAGAAGCGAATTAATTAGAAGTTAGTGAAATAGGAAATAAATGGGCAGTGACACATTTCATGGTTTCATTTTTCCTCAGGGATGTCCAAAGTTTTAAACTGTATTTAAGCATTAGCTATGTTTTGCCAGAAAGTAAATATTTTTAAGTAAACCTGTTGCTAAAGCCCAGAAGAGGTTAAGTTAAAGTTACTACAGAAGATCCTCCACGTTACTAGAATGAGGATGCCTTATATTTTTCATTTTCCAGATGGCAAGAGCATGGTCAAGGCAAATGGAGCAGCCAAGGATGTTTTGATAAGCAATATTCACTTGGCACTTTTAGTCTAAAATAAATATAGTTATAGTAGGAATTAATAGCCCCATGATTTAGATCTTTTGTTACAAGTTATATGAAAAAAGTGTTCTTTAACAATTTGTGTGTGTGTGTGTGCATGCGCGCGCGCATATACACACACACCCTGTTTAATTGTCACCTGCAAAGTACTGAATTTGAAATAGCCTGGCCTGGAGCATCAGAGTTAAAAAAATAAACAAATCTGTTTAAATGTTGTTTGACATTTTCTATCAAAGGCTTTGATATCTAATAAAAACAGAATTAAAAGGAATAGGTATAAATAATAAAATTTTTTTTTACTCAATGTGCCTGCCTATGGAGAGGGTACAGATGACATGTCCGTGACTCATTTTTTGAGCCATTCCCTGAAGATAGCAATTGTGAATGCGGTGAGTCAGTGTTGCCTTTTAAAATGAAGAGCACGTATGTTTATAGAAATATAGAAACAAATATTTTGCTATATAGGATTTTCTCTCAAGTTTTGTATTTAAAATTTTATGATAAACATTTCTTTATTGATTTTTGAAGTTCAAAAGGAAATTTTATACTTGTATTATTTTGTTCTGTGTTCACATTTCAGATTGAAGTTCATCGGTCCTTCAGAAAAAATATTTTCATAACTATTAAAAACATCATGACTAGTATTTTTAACTTTCTTCAGGAAGATATATGATTGCTGTAAATAATTTCTAAAAAAAATTTTAAAAAGATTAGTACAACCTTATTCAAAGAGTTTAGTGAAGAGGATTTCCAAACTTACACAGTCTATATAAAATTGTAGTATCAAAGGTTTTTGTGAAGAAACTTGGGAATTAATATATTTTAAATGAATATAAAAACATGTTTTAAAAGGGATCTCTTATACTCTTCTCTCCCTTAAAAAAATCAAAGATTGTTTTTCATTCTATAAAAATGCTAGAAAATTATTACCATAATAACAGTCTGTCAAGATAGTGGATACTTTTGAACGTATTGTAAAGGAAAAAAATTTTCTCAGCCCTTTATATGTTTGAAGTACTTGAAAAGGCAAGAAGTTTGTAAAAACATTTTACTACTGAAATCTACAAGATCATTAAAATGTGCAAGTAATTTATTCTAAGTGACTGAAAAGTATTTTTTTCCAACTGTTTTTCACACTTTGACATTTTTATGTGTACTTTAATTAGTACCTTTCTTTTAAATGTTCCAGATATTTTGTTATATTAGCTGTATGAGAAAAGCATTATTGAAATTTGTTGTGTTTTATTTTCTGCATAAACAGTTGAGATTTTGTTTTAATCTTTTATAGTTACATGGGATAAATTTGAACATGTTGGAATAAAAAACAATCCAAGTTCATTTTTCTTTCCAAAACTTGACATTGATCCTGATCTTATAGTTTTTATGCACACAAACTGCTATTGAAATCAATTTGGACGTACCAGTTTAAGGGAAAATTTAAGACAGTGCAAGTTTTATATGGAAGAATATATATTAAAGTATAAAGTAGCTAATAGCCAAAATTAAATCAGGAGGTGAACTTGTAGCACTCATTTGGATGACAATTTTAAAGTTAGTTTTGCACTAAAGGAAGGATTTTCTTGAGCTCTGTGTTTATGAATATCTAAATTATTCTACCCTGCAACTTAAAAACTCAATAACAAGATATCAAATTTATGTATTTTTTAAGGTGACTAAGAAAAAGGATATGAGAAGCAGATTGGCTTCATGAAAGAAAGAAAGCATTTAAAATTGTATTTTAAAATATAAACTTAATTTCAGTTTCTGACAGAAATCTTGTGACCAGCTCACCAGTTTTCCAGATCAGTTTTAAAACAGTATGTAAAAACTACCTTTTTCACATTAGAAGTTCATATTTAAGTTTCCTTAACTGCAAAATCGCTCTAAAACAGAATGTTTTATGTTAAGGCCCATTTCATGTGTTGGTCCCATTGATTACATATGAATGTATAAAAATCTTGTTTAAAGACCAGTAAAAGTGAGGAAATTCCAAGTCAAGCTGGCTAATTCCATTCATAATTCATCCCGAGTGCCTGATTTAGGAAACTTGCAAACAGTTTATAGCTGTTCATACAAAACAAGTTGACTTACTTTGTAGAGCAGGGCAGCAGAGTTAACTTTGACCTTGCTCAGGGAGGCTTCAATTGGTAAATCTATAGACTGTAGGTTAAGGTTTTTGGTTCCCCAGGAATTTTCCAATTTCAACCCTTTTTTTAGACTTTTGCTTTTTGAAAATGTAAACACAGAAGGACAACTTTTGTGTTCTGGAATAGGGTTGACTTTCGCTTGCTCATTTCCTTCCCCTTACGCATTTGTTCAGTAATTCTTCTGAATGCTGGGGATCAACAGAGGCCCTGCAGTGAGAAAATGGCATAAACCATATCTCTGTCCTCTTCAGCTGTCCCTCTTGCCAGCCCTACTTTTATTTTGAGCAAACTGAACAACAATTTAATACTTATACTCCCATGGTTCAAACTGCAACATCTACAGCCCAATGTATTTTTGAGGACTGGCAAGAAATCCATCTAGACTTTGCATTCTAAGCTAGGGGGGTGGAAAAAACTATTGAGGAATCCTCTGCCTTGATTGGGAAGCATCCAGGCTGTCTTTCAAACCCAAAGCAATTCATCTGCTCATTTTCCAAGACTGTGCTGTAGATGGATGCCTTCCCTTAGTTTTGATGTTCAGGAAGACATTAGAACATTTTTATAGTTTTTTTAAGCATTCTGCATAATTGTAATTTAAACCAGGCTAATTTTAAGGATGAAAACTTGCTCAGAGAGAGGCTGTACACAGTAACTATGATCTGATGTGAACTCAAGTGACTTTTTAAAGTAAGATCTTAAAAACGGGTTTCCGGTGGAGAAAGCTGCCGTCTATTTAGAGTAGGAATCCTTAGAACCAGTTAATATCCACCCAACACGCTTCAATAAACTAGAACAAACATGACACTGAATTGCTGGCTCCCCATTTTCCTGAATGTAGGTCATTTTGTGTCCTTAAAATTTAACGTTTGAAGGGATTTCCTGTCTTTGAAGTATAGCAGTTTGTCACCTGTTTGGATAGCCTCCTTAAAAGTTGGGGCTCTGCTCCTACTTTGAAAGACTTAGTGACTCCATGTTCCCTGGCTCAGGTTTCCCAGCTCACTGATACCTGCAGCTGTGGAACTTTTCTTACAAGTTGGCGCCTGCAGATCCCATATTCCAGGCTTCATTCCTCTAGGTCAGAGCCCACAAGAAAAGCCTGGAGCCATACACTCACCTAGGTGAAGCCATGAAGAGGTAAGCTTTCATAATGAGGAACCATATGTCAAAATTCATAGCTTTTGAAAACTGGAGTAACTAGTGCTCAGGCATTAGTCTCATGCTAGTTCAAAAGACAACAGGTGCCAAATGTACCATAGTGGCAGAGACCCATTGAAGTAATCACTCACATTTAAATGTGCTTTTAAAATGTGGTATTTATTAAGAATGCATACTATTTCATCACCTTTTATGATGTGGATCCTAAATATTTCTAGTAAAAAATTGCTCACTTAATAAGAAAATGTCATTCACAAATGAATAAGAAGACAACTGTGAATTATTTTTAAGAGCTGTAAGTACAAGCGTATTTTTATCAAATAATGCAACATGTGCCAAACTTCTTTGTCAACACGAACACACACTACAAATGAAAGCTCTTCACGTGTATATAAATGACTCTGTTTGCCTTTAGCACAACCACCCACTAAATCACTGCAAAGATTCAACTTGTTCTCTTTTAAAGAGGTTCACTAATTGATTGAAAGCCTGGACACAAATAAGGCATCTTCACAGTATCCCTCCCCAAGAGAGTTTTCATCTTAATATTAAGTAAACATTTAGAAGTTAGATTTGGGGGAGGGGGTTCTTTTCAGAGAACTAGACTCATGTGAAATTGAGATATTCTGATAAGTGGGGGGGGGAATTAAAATAGACTTCAACATCTATATTGTTTATTTTTATTTGTTATTTTTATTTTTTATATCAAATGATTTTATTTTATTTTTTATTAAGTTTCAACATCTATTTTGAAATAACAGTTTCTGTTTTGGTTTAAGGTTATGATCAAATAAGATCATGATCAAAGGGGTTTAGGGCTAAATTATGTGATTCTTTCATAATGAATTGGAATGCTATTTTGATGACTCAGCATTTTATTTTTGTAGCTATATTAATCACTTTGACCCATCTAATTTCTCTGGAAGAAATTGTAGCCATTGTGACCAAGTCTGCCCTCCTGGGTGGCTTTCTAGCTAACAGTATAGGTATCATTTGAAAAAAAAAAATACCACCTTCACAAAGCTTCCATCCAAAGGGCACACATCTTGCGTTGCTCACAAAGGTAGCAGCACTCTGTCTAGATAAGAAGGGAGACTCAGATTCATGCATTTGTCTCAGGTTTTTAGTGATCTTCCTTGTCCCTGCTCTTGGCAACTATAAGCCAAGTATATGACAGTATCAGAACAGATTCTATAGTTAAAAAATGAAAATTCTTTAGTCACACACTCCTGCACCTTTTATATGGGTAAAATGTTCCAATTTTTCCTGGATTACATCACAAATGATATGAGAACAAGACAGTTGGAAACAGTACTGAACAGCTGAATATCTCTGCAAACTCGGAGCACTTAAAAACTCTTTGAAGTCACGCAGCTGCTCTTTCTTTTTTTAATTGTCTTCAGTGAAACTCTAAAAACTCCATAATGTCTACCTTAAAAGCATCAGGAGTATTTTAATTAGGTAGTAACTATCTATATTTTCTTCTGATAAAAGGAATTAAGAATGAAATTTTATGATGATTGTAAACTGTATTACCTACCTAAGGGACAAGAACAATTATGGAAAATATGTCCCTACATATTTGTCACGAATATGAATTTTGACTTTTAAACCATTCATCTTAAATGTATGAGCAACTTATTAAAGTTTATAAAATAATATTCACATAATGATAACAGGGTAACATAATCATGATTGATATTATATCATCAATATTGCAGCAGGCTTCTTGCCAAATAGTGAAGCTGACTTGGGCTTTGCCTATTGGGCTTATGATAAAAATAGATACACTATGAAAAAGATAAAAGATGGTAACAGATTTAGGGTATTTGAGTATCTGAGATCCCTTTTTGGTCAATGATTGTTTTAAAAATGCTTTTAACATATATCCCCTCTTCCCCCTCCTGCTCCCTTTTCTTCCTCTCGTGTTTTTCTTGGTTGTCTTCCTTTCTCCTCTAATTAAAGTTACAAATCATGAGAAAGAAAACTGATGTTTGAAAAACATGAGAAACTGGTGAATTGGACTTTGACTACTAAATATTGGGAGTAGATCTGATGAGAGAGAGAGAGAGAGAGAGAGAGAGAGAGAGAGAGAGAGAGAGAGAAAAGAAAGAAAAGAAAGAAAGAAAGAAAGAAAGAAAGAAAGAAAGAAAAGAAAGAAAGAAAGAAAGAAAGAAAGAAAGAAAGAAAGAAAGAAAGAAAGAAAGAAAGAAAGAAAGAAAGAAAGAGAAAGAAAGAAAGAGAAAGAAACATTAATGACTAGCAACTGTTTGAAGACAAGTTTAGCTTACGTGACTATTAATCCTCAGCCCAATTTCAGCCGAGTCCAGGATGCCGGTCCTCTTTGAAAACAAGAACACTGCGGGCTTTGAGTGGATGCCACCTGCCGGCCCTCAAGCTCAGTTAACTGTCATACTAAACTTTGTTAATGAATTGAAGATGACTAGGGAAATTGCCAAATTTCCACAATGTGGGCAAAAATGGGCATGCTAAATGGAGGAGCTATATGTATCTGCATTTTACTTAGGCCCAACCCTGCAGAGTCCTAACAGTTACCATTTGAACACTTACTGTATATCAGCAGAATAAAGCCACTTGGAGTCTATATAGTATTTAACTATAACTAGTTTGTTCCACTTAAGTATTAGTACTTTTTAGCAAGACTTGCCTCTGTTATTATTATATAGAATACCCAAAAATTTAACCTCTACCCATGGGCCTGGGTTTTTGTTCTCACGTCTCTGTGTGACCTGTAGCAAGTTAATTGGTCCGAGCCTTGTTTTCCTCATTCACAAAAGAATGGCAGTAACGCTTCTGTGCAGTATTAGTGCATGGCATGGCCTAATATTCAGAAAGCCTCTGGAACACAGTTTGCAGTGAGTAAATGTTACTGGAGTTGCATGGAAAAAAAATTAAATTTTTGATCTCACAGTTTTTCATTATCTAAAACTTTAAAGATCTTCCAGAAAGAGAAAACATCTAAACACACAGTTGTAATATTGGTATCTCGTTTATACTCAGAAATACAGCCCTGAACTCAAACTTGAGGTTTCAATGTTAGCCAACCTCCTCTGCTCTCATCACAACCTAACAAAATATTTTTATGTAACACAAAAGAACTTAATTCTTTTTACTCCAAATGATAGCTTTTACTAGAGAAGTTGAGTTAAAAACTGACCCAAAGGCCATAAAGTCCACAATTTCCTCAAAGAAAGAAAGAAAAAAAGTGAATAAGAGAAAAGGATTTATTAATTCATGCTGGGGCCTATGAGTAACATAAGAATGGCAAAGCATGTGGAACTTTTTTCTAATTTGTATTTTCTAAAAATTCTTCTGGGAAGTGGTTTTTATGTGCCAAGATTCATTCCATGATTAGTTTTATAAACTCTTAAATATAAGGACCCAGAATAGAAATGCTGACATACCTGTAACTAGAACTGTGTGATTGGCATCCCTGTCATGCTGTAACTGATAAAATAAACTTAGGCTAATTGCTGCATAGTTTAGGCAATAGAAAACCTGTGATAATGTTTATATATGAACATATTAAAACAGTTTGACAAACTGATCTAGATCAGCAATGTGAAGCCCATTCATTGTTCTCTCTCATCGAGACCTCAGTAAAACTTCATCAAATCTTCACTAAAAGATAGCTTACTGCAGTATACTGAGATTTTTTGAACTGGAGTCGAGAGGTACCACACTATTTTCTGTTGATCCATTCAGTGGTACTTGAGAGCTGATGGAGAGACAGTGTAATAGTACATGAATGAAGTAATTAATGAATCTGTTCATATTATTCTCAAAACAACAACAGAAAGAAATACTATGACATCTTACTCCAGTAATAGAGCTGTTCCTGCATATTTCACTCCTTTACTTTGGACATCAATACTGACCATACTGAGGTTTGTGGTCATTTATAAGTCGGCCAAATTTCACTGAATTTTGGTTTTCAGGTCGTACTGGGTATTCTCGTGGTAATTGCCTAATCTGAGGTTATATTTGAAATTTGCCTTTAACTTGTAAATATTTTGCTTTTGTTCTTTACAAGTGCCCAGCCATCTTAGAGGGCTTTCCAATCTTTTTTTTTCCTTCTTCTTTTTATCATGAGTTCGCTTGACTAAATTATAGTAACTCTAAAGCTTAGTTCTTCCCCCTGATTTTTCCTGCTGACCTACATATGAGTAGATGTCTTCATATATGAAGTGTGACTCTTTAAACAGTCATTGGAAGATTGCAGAATAGCAATGTGTATTCAATAATCTGTACCTAAATAATTGGTACATCTTGGAAGACTAGGGTCTTCCAATGTGTTCTCATTTTTTCTCTAGGTAAATGGGAGAGGGGTGGGATGTGGGGTTCTTGTTTGCGAGGAGAGGACATCCTACTTGGAGTGATAAGGTATTGAGTTGTTCAAGAAAGTAGACCATTAAGAGCTAACTTGTGTGGTGTGTACCTTAGTGCTTTAGGAGATCAAAGGAAAGAGAGATTAATGAGGACACAAAGCTCATGAAAGTTTCTCCAGAAGAGGTGGGCTGCAGCTGTGTTTGGGAAGGGCAGATAGCTTTGGATGGGAGAAGAGAAAGTTTCCAGTAAGGGGAACATGGTGGGTGAAAATGCTGAAGCAGGAATGAGCTCGATATGTTCCTAGAACTGTAAGGATCCCATGAAATTGTTTCATTTGTACCCTCTGTGCTTACTATTTTTGTTTGTTCAGAGTCAGCAGTTCTCACGGACAGATTTGACAGTCTGTGCACTCTGAAGTCTGTTTCATTTTGGCTTTTTGTTTTCTCTCAAATCTGATTAAAATACTATTCTGGGTCATGTTCTTTCTCCACTTAAAACCCCTATGTGGCTCCCCATTGCTGAATCTGTAGATCACTTACCTTCAGAACACCCCCTGCCCCAGCTTCATTGCACCTGTGGACTTTTCTCATTTCTCACCACCCAGTTTCAGCCTCCTGGAACCCACCATATTCTCTCTTATCTCTGGCCTAGGGCTCAATTTAAACATCACTTCTGCAGACACCAGATCAGGCTCCTCTGCCACTCACTCTCACAGCTCCCTGCAGTAGCACATTTAATTTTAATTACATACTTTATATCTCCCTTTCTCATGAGACTATAAAGTCTTGCAATGGGAAACCATTGGCTTGATCATGAGTAGCCAGCACAGAGTCTGGTCCCAATCATTCATTCATTCAAAAATTCCTATTAAATACCATGTGTTAGGCCCTGATGCAACAGGGAGCAAAACAAGCAAAAACTCTCTTTCCTTACATTCTATTTATGGAGACAAACACTAAATCTAGCTAAAAATAAAATAAGTGTATATATTTATAGTCTAGCAGTAAATGCTTAGGAGAAAAATTAAGCCTGGAAAGAAGACAGACAGTGTCAGATACAAAGGGAACTTTAGGCAGGATGGCCAGGCAAGGCCTTACTAAGATGGTGACATTTGAATAAAGACTTGGAAGCAAAGGGATGAGCTGTGCAGATCCTGGGGAAGAGCAGGTGGACTGAGGAAACAGCAGGTGCACAGTGTGGAGCAGTGTGTCCCAGAAGCCTACAGAGGTCAGTGGGCTAGAGTGCAGACAGCAAGGGGGAGAGGTAAGACCTGAGGTCAGAGCATGAGGAAGGCAGTGAGGGAAGAGCATCAATCATGCACATAAATAAATGGGTGCAGGACTGTTGTTAGCTATTTAATATGTGCACGTTAGACTGGGAGACCCAAAGAATCTATGCTGTGTCCTTTCTGCTTTAAAAACTATTTTAAATGATAATTTTAATGACTTAATATTAGTAATTCAAGCTCAGCTATCAAAAGCTTGTTGAGTAAAAGAATACCAACATAATCAAGCTTTGTGTTACACAAAATACAGAAGGACAATGTGTGACATGATAAGCACACGACCCCAACTCATGTCTTTGTGGGAAATTCATGTGGGGATGTGAAAACACAAAAGTGGGTAACCAGTTATTAAAGAATCAGTTTCAGAATCCCCCTTCATAGAAGAAAGCAGGGGAGTACATGATTATCTAATAATAACCACATAGAAAATAGTTGTGGTTCTGTTGTTTTGATTCATTTCTTCAGCAGCCTTATTCTTTGGTTACCACTGGTATATTTAGCAATTCCAGTAACTACTTCACCAGGTAACACTCGGCACCATAATTAATGAAATACATAGCTACTCCGTGCACAGGGAGTATTAGATGTGCCAGAAAGGGGGTGCAAATGGAAGGAGTTCCTTTTTGGAACTACCTTCCCAAAGTTCATAACTTGTGTGGGTCACACAGACCCCTCTCTACAGGACATTTGGCCCAGGCTAACAGTGCGGAATGTCACTCAGCACACCTGACAGGCTCCCCTCACCCTGCACTTCATCAGCACACACCACACACCAGCTTTTCTTCTCTCAACACTTGGCTGCCAGCTGTTCAGACCCTAAGAATGGAGCCTCCTAAGAAAAAGGTACACAAGAAGTAAGGGCTGGATGTACACCACATCTTTCGAAACCAGTAAACTCATCATGAGAACAGCTTCCCAAGTCTAGGGCTTGGTTTCAACTCCACACAACAAAGACAGACAATCTTCATAATGTTTGTCCAGCATCTAGGCCCTACCAAAATTTTCTGACTGCCATAGCACATGACATGGCACAGAGAGTATAAAGTTACTAGAGAAACAAATATCACTATGCACAAAGCTACGGATGCTCAAGAACTTCACAAGAGGGAAAAATGAACAGACAGAATATCTGTGAGGTGGATATTCATGCCTCTGTTCTGATCTGAGGCTCAAAGTACAGTTTGTAAGGCACTGACTGCTTCTCAGCACAGTGTTATCTCCTCGGCACTTGATTGAAGTTTTGGGCCTTCTTTGCTTTTCTCTGATCTCCACCTTTTGTCATTGTTCATGAAGGCACTTGAGCTTCAGTTTGGTCTGAAATCCTATGGTACTTAGAGCTACATGATCAAAGTCCATTGTAGGCATTTGGGCTGGTGCCAGCAGAGTTCAGGTTGTGCTTCAAACGGGGCTTCAAGTGCTTCTCAGCCATGGATAAGAGCTGGCTGGGTTTGATCTTGAACTGCGTACATTTGGGGAGTCTCAGGTCCCTTGTTGATAAGCCCTGCTTGGCAGAGCTCTGCTTTAATTAACGTGGCCCTCGGGTTGCTTCGATTTTCCATATTTCAGCACCTCACTGAGTGTGTAACCTTATCTTTCCACTTCATACACATGATGGATCTGAAACAGCACAGGTGAAGTTTGTCTTTGACTCGACAGCTGGATTACTTCCAAGATTCACAACCACAGAAGGAAAGTCCCAAATCCCAGCTCTTCTTATCATTTGACATTTTATGGAGCAGCTATAGTAGGTGAGATGCTAATATGGTTAGACATGCTTCCAGTAAAATGAACTTACTGCTTAAAAGTTTATTCATTTACTAAATGTAAGTGTTACAAGCAATGGAAATTTAAAAAATGATAGATGATACTTGGGTGATAGTGAAATGTCTTTCTAGAAGCTTGGAGAAAGAGCAAGTGGTTGACCTCTGAGCAATAAGCTACTTAAATGAATACATTATTGAAGGAGACAAAATGTTTTGTCACCTTTTGGGAAAAGTGACTTCGGAGGAAATAGGAGGTTAGCCCAGAGTCCTTAGGAGCATAAATACTGCAAGATGTTTTCGAATCTGTCTGGAACAATCTTTGATAGCCACAGTGCACGTTTCACTTTGTTTATATCTGCATTTCTCTTAAACACTTTTAAACCATTAAAGTGCATCACCAAACCCAGCTTATTTTTTTTTTTTTTAAGTAATACTCATTAACATACCAAGGAGTCGATTTGTAAAATACACCTAGTCCGGGAACACAGCATGGCCCAACCTAAAGAAAGAATGTGCCCTCAGAGGAGGTGCCCAGGACACAAAATAGATAATCAGAGAGGCAGCATTTGGTGATTTCTCTAGAACTGTCGCTAGAGAGAGAGGATGATGGGGGCAAGGAGGGGAATCACTCCAGTCATTAGAGATATTTGTGTGTGTGTGTGTGTGTGTGTGTGTGTGTGTGTGTGTGTGTGGGTGTGTGACTTGAAGTGTCATCTGTCCTTACCATGGTCTGCATGGAACATCCTTCGATACTATTCACTTTCTCTTTTCAGATTTCTGAATAATGACACAGCTTCTCAGATGATGTGATACCAGGAAGGTGTTGCCATGGTTAGGAGAAAAGGTATTTTGCACTCTGGAAAGCGATATCCTCCATATGGATAGTCAGCGTTCTCACCTGTCAGTTTCTTATGAGGTAATTAGAGGATGGCCATCTCTGAATAAAAAGACTTGGGTATAAATCATAGCTTTGCCGCTTATTAAATGCATAATCTTAAGCCGGGCTCTATGCCCCTATTTCTTCATTTGTATATCAGGCTTACTAAAACATTATGGGATTGCTGCATTAAACAAAATAGCATATGCTTAATGCCTGTAAAACCATAAGCATTCCATGAATATATTTAAAATTAAATTTCATTTCTATTATTAATCCTTATTTCAGAGATCAACAGACAACATGATTTTACAGTGTACTAGAGCTCTTTGAACATGTTCCTCAAAAGGCCATTGCTAACAAAATGCATGTTGCTGTCTTTCATTTACCATTGCAAAGACAGAGTCGAGCATTCATAGCTGTCACTCAAAGGCGTGACTCATCTTGCAAAACCCAGAGGATATAAATTTAGTCCTTGCTTTAGGAAGTTTACTCCCTGTTTGTGAGTCTGTGATGGCAACATCATTACCCGGTCAATGAAGGCCGTAATGGAATTTTTTTTTTTTACCTGAAAGGTGATTTTTAAATTTCTGGAAGGAAAAAGGAAGTCTGATGGCATAATCAAAGAAGTCCCATATAATGGGGGGAAGTCACTGAGCTGGGGTTGGTAATCTCCCCCCAACTAACTGAAGCCTAGTTACACATTCAAAAAAATATTCAGAGTTCTCGTTTTCTTCTACCTCTCACTTTGGGTGACACCATGTATCTAAGTCATAGCTTCTATTTTTTATTAAGGTTTAATTGACATATAACATTATATTAGTTTCATATGTACATCATAATGATTTGGTATATGTGCATATTGTTAAATGATCACCACAATAAATCTAGTTGACATCCATCAACACACATATTTTTTTTCTTGTGATAAGAACTTTTGAGATCTACTCTCAGCAGCTTTCAATATACAACACAGTATTGTTAACTATAGTCACCACACTGTACATTACATCCCCATGACTCATTTATTTTATATCTGGAAATTTGTACCTTTTGACCTCTTTCACCCATTTCGCCCACTCCCTACCCCCATACCTTCCTCTTCTTGAAAATGAGTGTGATAATGCTTTTTCTACCTCACATAATATTGTTAAGGCAAACGAGAGATATGTGTAAAAACAAAAGAATGTCTATAAATTGCAAGACTTCTATCCTTCCTCCTAGACTGTGAACTCCTAGAGTGTCTCATAGAGTAGGCAGGCACTCATACTGAATGATCGGATATGCTAATCATCAGCTGGTTGGTCCTGAGGAAGAAAGCTGCTATTGGAAGTACTGAATAGACCCAATAGTAAAAAACTACACTTGAGAAGACAACACTAGTGTGGAGCACACAGGTAAGAAGTGAGCTCCTCAGAAGCTCTTCCTGTCTGTGGCTATGGAGAAAAGGGAATTTAAACTGGGAGAAAGGGTAACCTAAGGGATTCCTGTCCAGGTCTTTATTCTGAGAAAAACCAGTGGGAAAAGGTCCCAGCTTTCTGATGCTGTGACTACTCATCTGAGTAGAGCAGGAAAGTCAGGTGAAATCGGTTAGGGTGTTCTGCTCAGTGTGGCTGAGTGTGATGGATGGCGTGGTGTGCTGTTTATCTAGTGCAGGTTGGTATTTCACTTCTGTTTTCATTAGACTGATGGTAAGGTAATAAGTCTTTCCTCTGGCTGAAAAATCTGTCTTCAGCCATTTGTTGATCTTGAGTGGGCACTTCAGGTGCACAGATATCATCCTAAAGGAGATTTTGAATGAAAAATAATGCTGGTTGGTGTCCACCAAACTCTCAAGCAGCACGGGCATCCACTAGACTTGCTGTGGTTACTAGGTGCACTGTCACATTTACCCAACGAGAGCCCACCTAAGAGATGGTGAGAGGTAACTACATCTGCAGGAAACGGAGTGAACATCATACTTTGCTTCTTTAGGAAGACTCAAGCTTATATGTAAATTAAATTAAGGCAATGCAGTCTTCTTGGTGTGTTTCCATGAAGCAGTATGTTGTAGTGGGAATGTCCCAGACTGGGCCTCAGAAATCTCCTATGTGATTCTCCCACTGGGCCCATCTCTAAAAATTGCTGAGCCTCAATTTCTTTACCTCTCAAAGGAAGATAGTAATCGTGTATGCGGTGGTTTTAATTGAAAGCACTTATAACATAGCTTTTAGTTTTTCTCCAAGGCTGGTAGGAACAAATTTAAAACAGTGACAAAGAGATAGGAGGTATTAACATGAGCTCATCCCTCTTTCCAGCTTCTTTGACCAGGAACATAGAAGACACAAGGAAATTGCTGGCTCATTGAGCATTTGTCAAGGAAGCAATCTCCCCACAGCTAACAGGACAGCTTCTTCCAAGCAGTGTCCTGGGTTTGTGAGCTGATGAGCAAGTGATAGGACTTTTGTTCTCAGAACTCCTGCAGTTGCCCCATCTAGAGAAAGCCCGCTGAAAAGTTTCATCCACTCAAAACAGTGCTATAGTTGGGCCATTGGAAGAGATAGTCAGAATCTTGGACTCCCGGTCTCACCTGTCAGGTCTTCCACTCAGAGCAAGAGTCCCTTCCCTCCCATCAATATGTGGGGACAGCCCATTTATCATATCTGTACCATACATAGGTCATTTGAAAAATGGTTCTTATGTAATATAACTAGGGTGAACATATATCCTGATTTGTCCTTAGTAGGCCAGTTTATGTTTTGTGCCAGAATAAATATTATAGCACCCCATTAACTCTCAGATTGCTGAGTTTACATAATAAATTATATGATGCCCCAAAAACAACAGATTGGTTTTTCTGTAGGCACCTTCTCAACGCCCAATGCATACCTTATGCATATTGCTCATATCTTCTCTGCCATCAACTTAGTAGGGTTATGATATACATACACAAATAAATTGTAACTTTGTAATTTTCACACAGCAATCTGATTTTATCAATATCATTATCAGGGCACTCCTGACTAGAGAGGGGAGCCATTATGAAGAATTGTGGTTAATAAAATGTGATGATTCTAATGAGAAAGGATTTTCCCCCAAATACTTCTGTGAGGATCAGCTAACATAACTTTTGTGAAGTGCCAATCAAATGTAAGCTACTATTTTAAATAATTCTAAAATAACAATGTCAACTAATGAATTATTTTTATTCATTCTTCAATTAAGCAATTATTTAATAAATATTTGTGTAATGTTTCCAGAAGCTGTGCTAGATACTAGAAATATAAAAATGAAAGACAATCTCTGACCTTAATTAATGTACAGAAAATGGGACAGAGACACAAGCCAGTGACGACGGTCTGGCATGGAGGCACAGAGCAGGGGCACCTAACTCGTTTCCAGGCCACAGGGAGCGGGGAGGTAGGGCGGGCTTCCAAGGGCAGTGATGTGGAGTACGTCTTGAAGGACATGTAGGGGTGAGCCAAGGGGAGAGGTATGAGAAGCCTTCCATTCGGATCTGTTCTAATATTAGCAAATAAAATAATAAGGGCAAATTAGAAAGTCAAGAAACATTATTTTGCTTGAACATTGATATCTGCCTGTTGTTTCTAAAGGAAGCTGTTGCTAACAGCAGAGAATTTGGGTGGTCTGGGGGACTCAGTGGCCAAATAAGCTTTCAAAGTTAGGAGACTCTTAAAAAGCTAGAATTCTGTAAAAGCACTTTCCAATAGAAAGTTGTGATCCACATATGGAATTTTAAATTTTCTAGTAACCATATTATAAAAGTAAATACAAGTGAAATTAAATTTTAATAATATGTTGTATTTAATCCAGTATATCCAGAATATTAATATTTCAACATATAATCAATATAAAAATGAGGTATTTTGCAATCTTGTTTTCACATTAAGATTTCAAAATCCAATGCGTATTTTACACTTAGAACACATTTCAATTCCTAGTAGCCACATGTGGCTCGTGGCTCTCATTTTGAATAGTGTAGTTTTATAATATCAAATCTCACTGTGGTCACAAATGAAAATGAACCCAAAGTGTCCTGGCTGGGTTTATTTATGACTATTAATTCTATCACTTATATAAATAGTGTACTGAAGAAGGCAGAAACAAAGATTCTACCAAGATCTATGTGATGTCTTAGGTATATCTCTCATACTTGACAGCCAGCAGTTTATAATGACAGGCCCTTACCTCATAACCAAACTATGATAGAATCTTCAAAATAGAAATGTTTTAATTTTGTGTGCAGTCAGAACGTCTGAGACCCCACAAGTTGCTTAAAGATTTCACTACCACAGGGGCCAGCTTGTGATTTTTCATCTATGATGCAACTCAGAACCATTTATTTCATCACAAAAGATGTGATCCTGGCAAACCTTCACACATAATGTCACTTATGATCATTTTTTTCTTACTGGAATAGTCTCAGTGCTATTTGTATTCAGTGTGTTATCATTGTGTGAGCCAAGACACAAGAATGATATTAGAATGAAAGTCCTGCTAATGACTCATCCTTGGGAAGGCAGCAGGCTCTAGGTCTCAATTTCTTTCTCTGTGCAATGGCAATAATAACTCTGGCCTCAAGGTCTTAGTTCCATGAAGATATAAACAAATCCTTCTCATCTTTCTGCTTCTCAGTTTAGCACAGTGCTGATGATTGCAAAAGATTTCTTCAGTCTCTAGAAGGTGATACAGGGCCATCCAGTCAGTCGCTTTTTCTCTATTCTCTTTAGTGGGTCACTCACCGTTTGTGACAAGAACGTTACTAATTGCATAGCCAATGCCAGAGGCACTGTGGAGTCGTTGACAAAGTCACTATTAACTACAACCCATATAAAAACTGATTATTCCCGAGAGAGGCCACATGCCACCCTGAGAGTATGCAGAGCTGGTACCTCCAAGTTCTTCTCAGACCAGGCGCAGAGCCTGGGGCCGACTAGCTTAACTGCAGCCTTCTCAGCTGTGAAAAATGAGAACAGCAGTCTTTACTACTTTAAAAGAGAGTTGTGTTTATTAATTAGTTTGTATTTCAAAGTGCTTCACAACTGGAAAGTTTCACTATTGAATTAAGGAAAATTTCCTTTCATTTTATCCCCTACTACATTAGGATGAAAAGAAACTGTGCTCAGTGAGGCTGTGAGGAAAATGGAGGGGATTCGGGCAAAAGAAAAAAAAAAAAAAGAAAAAAAAGAAAAAAGCTAACAAACCTGACTTGCAAAGGTAGTGGCTCATTTCCCTGACTATAAGATGGCACCCATTAACGGGAGCTTTGTAAATTAGGTATCTCAAAGGGCAACCAAACCTGCTATCTGAAGAATTGTATTTGTTTTGGACTTAATTTTTATGATCCCTTCAAGAAAAAAAAAAAAGAGAGAAAAAAAAAGAAAAAAAGAAAATGAGACAAATTATACTGTGGTGGAGGATGTGAGAATGAAACCTTCCCCTTCTTCCTAAGAGAGTAGCATAAATGATATTATGTTTTCTTGTTTGAGAAACAGGGGCTTGGATCTGCTTGTAACCCAGCCTTTAGATCTTCAAATGTCCTGGTGCTGTTTCCAGCTTATGCTGGAAAGTATTCCCACCAGACTTTTTCTACTAAGTGTTCCCTTATCATCCAAAGATTAATTTGTTCCAAAAAAAAAAAAAGAGAGAGAGAGAGAATTCATTCATATTCTCCTTGTGTCTAAATGTCCGCTAACCTTTTTGTTTCCTCCCATACTGTGGAAATGCAGCTGCCCTAGCTGGGACCGCACTTCCCAGTCTCCTTTGCCTCAGCTCGGGTCGTTTTCACCAGTGGAAAATGAGTAGGAGGAGGGTTAGTAAGAAGTGGATATACCTTCTCCATTATCTCGGAAGGCTGGAATGTTTCTGAAGACCTAGAGCAAGGTCGAGCCTCAAGATAGAAGCCTGAATCCTTTATCCCACAGATAAGGAACATCTGCTTTGGATTTTTATCTGAGTGGGAAATAAACTTTTATTATGTTAAGCCAATTTTTTTAAAAGTTTATTGTTATAGCAGTTGATGTTACCCTAACACATACACTGCCAAAGCTGACACTCTTCCCCAAATTTTCCATTATAGTTGTCTTTCCCTTGCCAGACCACAGAATTCCTTTAGGACCTTCACGACACCAATGTAGTGCAGAACACATAAGGTATTTAATAAATGCACGTGGAAAGGAGGGAGAGAAGGAAGGAAGAAAGGAAAAAATGGGTGATTGAATTAAGGGGCATGCATTTAAGAGGACTCATTTATTTTAAATGTTCTACCTCAACATGCCCCCTCCCCCTAATTAGTGGTAAAGAGGGAAAGTATTTCTCCTTTCTTCATGGTCTTCCAAAGGACGGACACAGACATGAAAGAAATCACTAGCTAGAGGAAAGCAATCCCTTAGAGAAAGCAATCCAAATATCAACACCCTAGAGAGCTGGGCCACCGCCAGCATCTCCATCAGCAACTTGGAAGAGTTGTCTGTCGTCCCAACACAATAAAACTGGAGACATGAGCATCCAGAGCTCCAGCCAGCACAATTATACGAAGCCAAAGCACATTATCACTTCTAGGTTGCAGGATTTATGACCAACTATGATGGAAAATAAAGACAGATACTTTACTTGTCTGAATTCATCACTCACAAAAGGCAGTATGTTTTAATCATTGAGAAGTTGTACGTGTTATACTTTTTCTAATGAAAACCTTAGCAAACAGCAGAAGCAGATGCCAGCATCTCAGAGAAAAAAGTAAAGTGAAAAAGATCACCAGTTTGCTCCTGTTCAGAAAATATGCAATTGGTAGCCTCTATTATTGAAAATCTCCTTTCAAATGCTTTGAGGTAAGTGGTTCTATTTTGGTGGTTTCCTGGGTTTGAAAAACTGTTTCTAACTTGAGTGGAACAAAGAGTAGGTTATATTCAATATCGGTGTCTGCAGATCCCAGTACCAAGAAGTGAAGCTAAAATCATTCTATTTCTAGGAGGCCTGTGATTTCCATTTGCCACGAGGTTGTTACTTCCTGTGGCAGTACCCCTGCCATGAACTCCCCTAGAGCCCTGCTTTTCACCCCACAAAGCAAGCTTGAGCTTTATTGCAGTTGCTTATTAATTGTCTCAACTCTGGAATGGACACCCTTCGAGAGCAACGCCCATGGTGTTCTTGGCTCAGTGCTGGCACATGGTGAATGGCTCAGAAAATATGGAAGAGCTCTGATTAGGTTATGATTTTATGTTATTAAAGTTCTTTACACGAACATCTTGTTTTTACTATCAGTTCCCTCAGAGGCAAAGAAGAGGCAAACCAGTGTGATTTTTGTCTACTGTTTTCAAATTTTGTATTATTTAAATACATGGTGAAACCACTGTTTAACTTAATCAGAACCAACATTACAGCTTCAAAATTTCTGCAAGATGGAAAAGACTGTTTGAGAAAGGAAGGTGCTACATAATCCTTAAATACAAGATTCATCCCTTAATTCTATCAGTGCTTGGAGCAGCTCCCCAAACCCTAAAAGTGAGTTTGTTTCCAGAACACCTGAAACAGAGACCACGTTTTTATGATGTTTGCCTTTCACGGTCAAGCTTACATTAGGGAGCTATATTTTCCCTAAATTTATTTTTAAGTCATTTGGTTTTTCCAATAAAATAACGTTTTCGTTTTCTTCCCTCTTCCCAGTTGAACAGGTTTATTGTCGTCATCCATGAAGTGTTCTGCGTGGGGCTGCGGTTGGTGGTTGGGATTCTCTGGAAGGGTGCACTTGGAAGAATGTGTTGCTTGTGTTTAAGGAAATGGTTGAATGTCTAGCCACTAAAATAATAACAGTTCATCAAAAACAGTGCTATCCCAGATATCCTCTCAAGAGGGGCAATCAGATTTCCTAAAGGGTCCAAGAAAAAGATAGGAATTGTGAGGAGAGGGAGACCAGAGGGAGAAACCATGTTTAGAAGCAGAAAGTAAGGCAAGGGATTAAGGATTTGAAATATAGGAAAAGAAAGGGAGGGAGCACATAGATCTTTTCCCCTGTAGACATCCAGTTTGAACCTAATCCAGGTTAGTGGGAAGTAAAGTCATTATCTGTTCTGTGGCTGCCTCAAAAATGTCTTGGTAGTTTCATCCAGGCTAGAGTCATTGAAAAACCACCAGTACCACTGACTAGGGCTGTGCAGCTGAGCTATGGCCCAAACTTGCTTGAAAGGCTCAGTGCCACTAATAGGATGCAGGTCAGGGTCAGGGAAGAGCAGCATGCTACTGAAGCTGGCCTCCAAGGGGGACCTGGGAGCATCTAGCCCTGACTCCCTCATTCAGCTCCTCTCTGGAGCAATAAACGGAGAAGAGGCAAGAGGCTAAACTCCTTGAGTTAGTCACTCTTAATATTCTAAGGGGACCATAGATTTATGTTTTTTATTCAATAATAACCATGTGCAAAAGAGAATATACATATATGTGCAAATATATGTGTACATGCATGTTTAGTATTTAAGAGAATGTAAAACATTCTAAACTTAGGTTGTGGTGATTGTTACACAACTCTGTGACTATACTAAAAATTAGTACACAGTACACTTTAAATGGGTAAATTTTATGATATGTGAATTATATCTCAATAAAGATATTTTTAAAAAAGAATATATTCTTTATTTTTCTAAAAAAAATTCATCTGCTGGTTTTGTTGTTATTATTGACTTCCTTTCTTTTATGCTTTTGTTTTAACTTCTTCAGGTCTTATTATTCCCAGGATACACTTCAGGGTTGCTAAATGTTGGCTAATGAGTTACAGCTTTATTCCAATTTTACAGCTGCCCATGTTAGGGGGTCAGCAAGAAAAATCACACCAAAAACTGACACTGACCCAGAGTGATGCTCTTCATGTGCTCCTGCACTCCCTCGCCCAGCCTCTGCCTCATCACCTTCTCTGGGCAAGAAGGGTGCTTACTGTGGTCTCAGGCATTACCATTTGAAAGACGATGTTTTCAGGGATATGTTCTACTTTCACAGTCTATGATGGGGATTAGATTGGTGGAAATTGTTGTGAATGTGAAAATCAATGGTTATTTTTTAACCAATCTTCAAGGCCAGTTCACCCACAATAATTCAGTCTTACAATATATTGTGTGCTATATAACTGCAGTTATTTTATAGGGTAATATTATTCAGTTTCATAGGAGCCATTCCTGTCCTTTTTATTGATGGGTTGGTAAGTGAAGTGAATAGCATAGAGTAGTGCTTCTCAAATTATTTATTGTGAAAGATCGAATATTATAAAATTTCCAAGAGATTGGTAACTTTTGTAAAATCAATAAAAATAAATTACCAGTAAAAAAAAAAACTAAGACGTACAAAATGCAAGCCCCCCCTTTTTTGTTTGCTTTTGTTTTTATTTTTAAAATTGCACCTGTTACTACTCTCTTCTCTGCACTTGCCTACACACCTCCAGTTTCCCTGCCCATCCACCTCCTCACTAGTCTCTTTCAGACACTCACTGTCCCCACTGCTTTTACCAGGTCACTCCCACTCAAAAACCCTGCAAGCCCCTGTCTTCTGACCACCCTCAAGGCCTGTCCCTTGCCCTTGATCGAATAGACACTAGAATTTTTTTATATTAAATTGAATGGCATAATTCATATTAAATTGAATAGACATTAAATTACATTTCAATAAATTTAATCAATACAAGAAAAAATTTAATTTTTAAAAACTGTTCATTGAAAACATCTATAGAGGCGAATAGTAGAGAAAATTGCTGTTACACTCATAGTTTTTGTAATTCTGCAATCATAACACAAAATTTTAAGTGGAATAAATTCCCTTTTTAAACGCCTATATTTACACTTTAAATAAACAATTCATGTATTAATGTTTAATTTTAATGTGAAGGATGAGTTTAGTTTTTACTTGTTAATTTATCTAATCTAGTTTAAATGGATGACGATACTACTCAGGAAAATTTATATCAACAACTGCTTCTATGTTTTAATACTACATAAAGAAACCAATCTTGCAGAAATGTATTCATGGGAATGAGGACAAAACAAGATGTTTATTTTTAACCTTTTCCGAATTGAAGCAAATGATACTCTATTTGCAAAATTTTTAGTTCTTCATCAGTAACAAGTTCCAACTATTCTGTAAAGTTATAGTTAAATTTAACTTAACTTTTTATGAGAGACATGGATTTTGTCTTTATATACTTTTGGAATTCAGCTGACAAATAAACCTTAAAATATTACATTTTAACATTGTCTATTGCTCACCATATAAGACTCATCTCATAAGTTCAGATCCCTGATCTGATCTATATGCTGTTCAATGAAACGAATCCACTGCATGCATTTGGATGTCAAGGCAATGTCAAATTGCTATAAAAATGTGTACACTCAATTTCCATACATGTTTTATTGTGAAGCAATAATAGTGAGCTGAAAGAACGACATTGGCCCATCAGCCACACTTTGAGTAGCACTGCTGCATAGGTATAGCATTCCTTTAATTTATCAAAGCATTGAAGTCATCTTTTGAGATGAACCCAAGCATAAAATGGGTGGTTGGACTTTAAAAAACAGATTTTATTATCCCACTGATTAATATCAAACTAAAGGGAAGGTTCAGAAAAATTGTTGTTGGGTTCTTTGTAACTTTCCTATTCAATACTTTTACCAATTACTTAGATGAAGGAATGAAATTATACTCATCAGTCTTTAAAATACAGTTTAAATTTATTAAGCATTTGTTTTGTATGATGCAGACACTGGGCTAATTGTTTCACAATGATTATTTAATTTAATCTTTAAAACAATAATTCTATGATGTAGGTACTCTAATTATCCCCACTTTATAGATGGGAAAAGTTACTTTCCCTGAGGTCACAGTGCTACTTAGCAGTGGAGCTGAGATTTGAGTCCAAGCCAGCCATCTTCACATGCAAAGTTCTGAACCACCTACCCAGTTAGCCGAAACTGGCCAGGCTTGGCACAATTATAGGCAAAAGAAACAGAATATTTAAAATATTCTCTAGGCAAAATTGTTGGGCACAAATTAATACTATGAAATTTAAAAGAATAAATAAATGTCAATTTCTCTAATAGAGTAACATGTCAATTACATAAAAGCAGACTAAAAAAGACCTGGCATGTCAGAGTTCCTTGTGATCACCTTGTATCCTACTAGTAGGCCTTTCCTCTGATACCAGCCACTGAAGCAGCATATGTGCTTAGTGGCTCTGCAGGTTTTTTCTCTAATAGCACCTTATTTAAAGAGCTCACCTTCCTGCCTTGAAATCTTTAGGAACCACAGTGGGAGAAGATTGCTCAGGTCACTTGCAATTGCATCTGGATAAACCCTTAACCAACAGGGAATGGGAACTGATGAATAAATGGGATTCGTTGTCAGTGCTTTTTTTGTTAGTGATTCTGACAAGCATTCTATAGCCTGGGATGGTCCTGGTAAGATTCAGTCCCAGTTGCCTGCTTCAGGATCCAGCTCCATAAGGCACCTTTAATTGTCTTTTCCTCTTTTTCCATTTCATGCTCCCTGGTTCTCACCCCTGATCCCTAGAATCAATCACCTCTAAAGATACTCCCTGCACACAAGTTATTGGCTCAGACTCTACTTTCTGGAAGTGTCTTAGTTCAGGCTGCTATAACAAAAATATCACAGACTGAGAGGCTTTAAACACAAACATTTATTTCTCATAGTCCTAGAGACTTGGAAGTCCACAACCACGACACTGGTGGATTTGGTGTCTGGTGACAGCCCACTTCCTGGTTCATAGAGGGCTGTGGTCTTACTGTAACCTCACACGATGGAAGGTATGAGGAGGCTCTCTGGGGTCTGTTTCATAGGACACAAATCCCATTCATGAGAGCTCTACCCTCATGTCCTAACACCTCCCAAAGACTGCATCTCCAAATACCCTCACACTGGGGATTAAGTTCCAACATAAAAATTGGAGGAAGAGACATAAACAGTCTATTACACCAGGTAAAGACACTGACCTGGTAGAAAATCACATAAAAATTAGATTTTAATAGATGACAAATTCAGCTGAAGACAGGAATGTGATATAATCAAAGGAAAGAATAAGAGGAGTGGAGAGCAAGAGAAAAGAGGGAGAGAGGGAGTGAACCAAGGAGGGAGAAATTGGCATTACCATCTAAACACCTGCAACAGATCAGTTGGCAGTATCGCCTTGCAATTCTCAACATCCACAGAGACTTAGTCTTTCTCATGTTAGGGCTCTTTGAATCATTTTGTGGGTACGAGAAGGATTTGATTGACACCCCATCCACAGACACACATATACACAACTTCATGAGCCCAGTGATTTGGTCCTCTTGCAATGCTGCTCTTTAACTTTGTCCTCAGCCCTCTGTAGCCTTAGCAAGGGCAGAGCTACCACACCCGTCAAAGAATGCTTAGCTAGTCATTCCTGGGTGGACTCAAGTGGTTTGCTGTTTGCTTTGTTTGTCTTGTTTTTTAATTTGTTTTTACTTATTGAGCTTTTTACAAATTGCTGCAGCATCCTCAAAGAAAAAGACTTGCTGGAATATATAATGGGGATAATGTTAATAATGCCTTGGGTGTAAATAGCAGCTCTCTTTCTAAATGCTTGCTATGTCTTCACAGCTATGATCTCCTTTATCTTGATGACATCCCTATGAAGTGGACCAGAGCAGACAGCACACAGCGCCAGGATCTAGCCTGTCAGGTTTCCAGTGTTTGCAGTAGAAAGCTTAAGATACTTTCAACTGAGTCACAGGCTTTCAAAATCTTGCATCTTCTAGACTAAGATATCATTTGTCTAATTGTTTTCTTTGCTTTTGGGTTCTTTCCAAAGTTAATTACCAACCTAAATTAGTTCTAGTTATGAGATCTCTAAGATTATGTTCTTTGTAAACATATGCTACTTTATTAGTTAAGTCTAAATATTTATAAAATCTTTCAATCTAGTAGTTTGGCTTCTTTGATAATGGTTGTCTTTATTTCTTTGTAAAAACAGAGAGAGAGGGAAAGAGAGAGAGAGAGAGAGAGAGAGAGAGAGAGAGAGAGAGAGAGAGAGAGAGACACCAGCCTAAGCCCAAAGCATGCAGGAAATGAAAGAGCTTTTCCTTTCTCTTATTTTGTCTTCTGCGTTTTATTTTTAATTAGAGCCCGTGTGGGCAGGAGAGGTTGGAGCAGGATTAAACAAATAAATTACCATGGTATTAGAGATGGTAGATATATCAAAGATAAGGAAAGGGTCAAACTGGTAAACATAGGTAAAGATCACACAAGTTTTCAACATTGATGCCTTCATAGCATCCAAGAATGAAATTGTTTTCAAGGTACCCCTAAATGACCTATTCCTGCCTGGGTCTCTCCAGGGTGCTTTGACTGTGCCTACAAACTATACCACTCAATCAAGAATCTGAGACATTTGTCTGAATCTGAAATTATTGCCCCATAGATACTTAGAGAAAACCCATGGGTATGTTCACATCAGTAAAAAAAAAAAATTGGTCTATAGCTTAACTGCTGTTTCTTAGCTAAGGTCTTTGGATAAACTCCAAAGCAATAAATCACTGCATGTGCCAGGAGAGAATTTTTTTGAAACTCAGATCTGCCTGTATGACCCTTATATGGACATGTAGTAATAATAATGGATACCTTATATTTGTATACCATTGTATACACATTACACATTACAAAGCACTTTTCCACTTTAGAACAAACATCTCAGTAGAGGTAACTTGGACTGACCTATTAGGTAGTATGGTACAGGAAAGTTCTTTCTTAAGAATGTAAATGGAGAGGAACAGATCAAATGAAGATGAGCAGTAAAAGCTCAAAAAAAGGTTGCAGAGCACATTATTTGGATGGGGATTGAGGCCATGAGGAGTTATAGAAAAACAAAATTAAAGTTAAGAGATAGTAAAAATTATGAATAAGCAGAAGGAAGTACAGTAAATATATACAGAGTACAGTAGTTACAAACTCAAATGCCTTCATCTGAATAAAATAAATGTGTAAATTCTCAACAATACGGAAAATAATATGTGCTTTGTCAAAAAAAATTCAAATTCAATACTTGGTCTAAACACCGAGCTAGTCAAATGAAACACATCTTCAGGCTGGATTTGGCTTCTTGTCCCCTATTTTCTAAATCTTGAAAAACAGGGAAGGAAGAAGCCAGTCAATGTGGAGAGAGGAGTAGAGATGCCAGAGGACAGAGAGGTCACAAAGAACAGATACCATGAGGTCAAGACCATGTCGCTCATGTGTGAGAGACACAGAGAGAAATGCCCAGAAGGGACTAGATGATGCCCTCTATTTATTTCCCCTCCCAATTCTAGTCCACGTGTGATCTTGCAATAATGCCTTTTCTGTTAAACAGTGAAAGTTTTTTCTTATAGGCAAAACAACCTAACAGAAACCACCACAAATCTTTTCTGATTTTCACAAACCCCCTTCATAGTAGAGGGCTGGAAATGGGAGCTCCTGGAGTCTTATCTGGTGCTGTTTTCAATATGCTCCACAAGGTTTACCTTCGGTGAGAAACAAGTATAAATGTGTCCTCCTTATGCAGCATTATGTTCCAAACTTTCTTGGTTCACAGTGGCCATGAGATCATATCTTCTCAACCCCTTAGAGAAAATGTGCTCTATAAAGGGGAATTAATGGTGGTCTTAATAGCACCAGGAGAGTTATCCTCTCAAACTCATCTCATTCTGTGTTCAAAAAAGCCATGCAGAGGATCTGAACACCTCGATACATATCACATGAAGATATAAAGTAAACACGTAAAAGAATACAGCCATACATTAACCTAAACAGTGCCAATATGTTATCAGGCTTAGCAGGAAATGGAAAATAGCTAATGGAATAATGAAGAGTTTGTTTATTCCTGGAACAAGTGGCCATCATTCGTCATGTACCCAGTTCCCCTGCCAAAAGCAGCAGTGACAGGCTTGCTTAGAGTGATGAGGTGAGCCCAGGAAACTCCTGCTTTCTAAATTCTAAAGGAACTGCAGTTGTATGTCCAGGATGGAGTGAGGGAAGTGGAAGGGGCAGTAATCCACACAAGGCGCCTTCGTGGTGTGAACCTGCACTAGGCAGGCAGTGTTTGGGACCATGGTGTTTGGAGGCCGTTGGATCTGGATCCATGAATGAATTTTTGGAGCAGGGGTGGGCACTTGACCCAAAGGAAATTAGCCCACAGGCTTGCAACCAACCTATCGTGTGTGTAGCCTTTAAAGGTGACTTAGCCTGGCCAAGTCCCAGTCTCCTCTTTTGAAAAACGATAAAAATAGTAATATCTAACTCAAAGAGCTATTGCAAATCCCAAACGAGACCCAGCAAATGAAACACCAAGCACAACTTCTAGGACATGGGACACACTCAACAATTGTTAGTTAGTTATTGTTAAATTTGGCCAAAAAGGCAGCCACATAACCTGGAGGCCAAGATCCCAAGTCTTTAAGGCCAAACTAAGAGGGCAAAGTTTTCCAAGTTTCTATTTACTATCAGAGCGAAAGAGAAGTCCATTAGGTGAGCAGATCACAATACCATGCACTCGTGCACTCATTTGAGAAACAAAATTCACTCTCAGGTTGAAGCAGAGCCAAAAAACCTAATTGCTGCCGGAAATTATCAGACTCCAGCTTGTAGGGTATTATTTTATTTTGTAACAGAAATTAGAGAAAGTAAATCATTTTTCTATTTGATTATGAAGAAAAATATCACAACCACAGGTGGATGATATAAGGCAAGCTACATAACCCACACTAGCAACCTTGTGTTGATGGATAAGTCAGTGTAAGTCCATGCTGGTAATGCTGCCAGTGCATCGACGGCACTGTGAGAGACTGTTACTAAGCCTGTCATGAGTGATGGACACCTGTTCTCCCCGTTCCATTCTTCCCTTACAGCAGTATGACCTAGAGAGGAATTTAAGACCGAAAGATTACGTAGAGGGCTACATATTTTTGTTATGATTTTCGATTTTAGGGTTCTTATAGGCAGGAATTGTATCTCTTTCATGTTCTCTAGGGTATATTTATGGTCATCAATTACTAAGTTAAATAAATCTTGGAAATTAAAAATATATCATTATTAATTGCAATAACCTTCATATACAGGAGTTATTTTCTTTCCTCAAAGTGCTATGTGAACTTGAGCCATGTGTTCATACAGCCTAAGGTCAATTTGAGGGATAGGTTTTTCTCATGTTGCTAGTGGTAAGCGACTGCAAGTGAAGCAAAGAAACTAGACTAGAAATATGGGATTCCAACACCTTGGCCTCCACATTCTCTCTCCCCTCTGGCCCAAGGCCAAACTCATCACTCTACACAGTAATGGAGGCAGGAAGACTGGAGAGGTCAGACTAAGGGAGAGGCAGGTCATCCTCAGACCTCGCTGGAGGCCACTTCCTTTCCTCTCAGCCTGTTTGTCTTCTTCAGATTCTTTAGAGCCATTGCTCTACTCCCACAAGAAAACAGTCCTATAAAGCGCTGGCCATCACTGGGCACAATAGGACTGAAGACATTTTCTCCCTTCTCATGGACACAAACAACAAATGGCCCTGCCAGGAGATAAAACCCAACACCACGTCATTCCACCACATCGTATCCTGAGTTCTTTTCTACATCTGACAAACACAGCAAGAACACATGGAAACTAAAATAAATGCTGCTAATTAACAAATGAAAATACATATGAGTCAAAGCGAGCACCGTCAACTGTTTAAGAAGCCTCCTTGGCCTCTGGGGCTGCCCATGATAGATCAAACCCTTTAAACACATTATAGCCACAACAGGGGTGGCCTTAGACTCTTTCATCCACAGAATGGCTTTTTGGTTCACTCTGCAGAAGAATTTTTTTCCTACTTGTAATAAATGTGTTAAAGCCAGAATCAAATTTTGATACTTTAGAAAAAAAAATCAGCAGTACAATTGATAGCACCAGTTAAAGGAATGAAACACTTTTGCATAGAAACAATGATTCATGAACTGTTCTTCCCTACAGGAGATGAAACCATTTGGGCTTTCCTCAGAGATGCTTATATTACTGGCAACGCTTAAAAAAACTTCATTATATAGAGAAAATTCCAGCCTTCTATTTTTCTTCTTGAGAGGGTTCAGTAGTTGTTTGGGTATATGTGTGTCTCTTGGTGAGTGTGTGTGTGCGCGCACACACACGAGTGTGTTTCATAAAATTAGATTCTAGCAAAGGGAAAGTGCATTTATGCAAAAGCAATTCATCAACCACTTCTGTGCTCAGAATTCACCGAGGTAATTTAGATACTTTAATGGCAAGGTAGTTTGGGTAGGTAGGAGGTGATGTCCCCTCCCTCGTTCAACAGCTATAGTAATAGAAAATGTGTGCTCTAAATGAATCTTTTCAGGAAAGTAATTCTCATTTTAATTATTTATCCTCTACCAAATATAAAATATAATTACACAGCCAATGTCCATGGGAGCAAAATTCACAGTGCAGCATAGAGTACAAGAGCTTTCTGCTTTTAGAAATTTTCCATTTAAAAAAGAAGATATTCAAAAATAAGATTAGCCAATTGAAGCTTTTAGGGCTAATCAGATTTTCATAATATCAGTGTTTAGCAAGAGCCCTCCACTTGCTCAAACACAATGGCTCCAGAATTTGCGGTGTTTTTACCATGGCCTTGACCTTTATGATGTCAGACATATATTACTCCTCTGCTATAATTTACTATTGACATCATGGATTAAATTTGTTGTTTTAGCTAATGTAACTGAGCAAGCAAGGTAGATTGTGAAACCAAAATCAGCTCCTGAAATACGAGGGTTGTCAAGTGTAAATTTACAAAAGATATTCAGACTGGGTGTGGAAGACAAAAATAAATGGACAAAGAAGCTGTTTTTGACAGACTGCAAGGGGCTGGAGACTTCAGCTTGAACACTGTAAATCCAAATGTCACAAAACACTGCTGCAGAGTGAGAGACGTGTCTATTCCTCAGGAATATAAATGATGATGAGAAACCAAACTTTCAGGATGCTGTACATTTGTGAAAAGTATATATCCCTGCTGCCCAATAATAGACTCACTGATCTCTTTTTCCTCTCCTCCAACCCCCGCTTGAAAACATTGCAAGTCCCCACCCCAGGACCATAATGACCATAACTCCAGTGTTCTGCAACACCGTTTGGACAAGGGGCTAAGGAATGTCAAGAAATACATTAAGATGCATTTTTCAAAGAAAAATAAATTACCTTGGTGACTGTATTCCCCAAACGTGAGTTTTCACGTCTCATACAAATAATGTTTTTAATACCAAAGCATAAGTCGCTTAAGAGGGGATATTGTAACGACTGAACATGTGAAGGTGCTCCCATCACTCAGCATCTAACCCCTCAGAAAGTAAGTGAGCCACCTCCGCAACTGGCATCTTAGAATAACAGTCTGGCCGGCAGGGCTGTAGCAGTATGAGACTGTTAATTCATAGTCAGGCTTTCTTTGTAACCTTCCGAATGTTTTATTTCCCCAGATAGGCTGCAAGCTAAAAGAATTTCAGAAACACTGAAATGAGAGCACGATAAATGTGGGCTACATGGACCGGCTGATGGGTGGATCTCACAAGAACAAGAAGCCTAGAAAGTGAAGATGCTTTTCGAGGTTGTTTATAGGTGATGCCCATTTGGATTTCTCAATTTACTTCAGAGTTGAACTAGATCTCCTAGACAGTAGTCAGTGGTCATGCATTTGGGGCACTGTTAGGGGGATGGAGAGCCTGGGGTTCCTCTTGTCTCTATAAACTCACTTAATAATCTGTTATACAGTTTTTTCTATAGAAGGCAAGAGCACTCCATCTGAGTCCATGAGTCAGATATACAATGATTATTTATGGAATAACACATAGTTCTTATGCAGTCCTGGGCCTTGAAATTACATAGTAATTATCACAAATAGACCTTGCCCTCAAGTTTAAACCCTAATGTCCATGTGTGTATATGTGTAAGAGAGAAAATGTATATTCTAAGAGCAACTCTAATGGAGGAAAATGAGGACATGAATACATTCTTTGCTTCTTGACCCAAATAGTGCCTTTGAATAAGCTGTCAAAAGACTCAATGGGGCCAGACAGTATTTTCAGGTAGTTGTGAAAAGAAATGACACAGAAAGCTCTCATTTACATCCATTTTGGTTAGTCACAGAGATACCAAATTGAGAATGAGGTGACCAGCCTGGGTGGGAGAAGCCTGGAAGATGTGCTGTGAACCTAATTTAAAAAAAAAAAAAGAACCAAGATACCCTTGAGCTGACTCCAGATATAACCTTAGAGAGAGAGAGAGATTCACAACCTGCAAAGGAGGCTCTAACTTGCCTAGATTTCTTGACACCTCTTTAAGTTAATTTGCAGGTGATTGACTGCAGGTTAATTGGACACCCTCCAGAGCTCCCTCTCTTGATGTAATTTAAATGCTGATGGTCCCACATCTTTTTGATTTTTGAGCCTTCACGAGTGTGAAATTTTATTGTAAAAGCTGATGCCTTAATTCCAGTTGAGGAAAGTACTATATTTTTATTTAGAAAAATACCTCCTCTGTTTAGGAAAATCCTTGACTTTTAATTCCCTGACTCTAGCACTTAGTTAATATTCCATCTCATATTTTCGCGAGCTGTTTACATTGGACTGTAGCCATTGTGTATTAATTTATCTCTATCTCCCTCTAGGCCGGTGGATTAGTTCGGATGTGTTCAGCTGCATTTAACAAAAATCTAAAGACAGCAGCTTAACCAATATCTTCCTCACATGTCATACAATTCCTGAGTAATATGTGCACAGTTGGTGCAGCAGCTTTTAAACCATGAAGCATGAGGCTCCTTCCAGGTTCTTGCTCTGCCATCTTAACCTGTGGCTTTCATCCTCATGGTTTCACATAGAACGGGGAAAATGACAACGATGTAGAAAAAAATTGGGGTCTTTATGAGGAAAAGAAAACTTTCCCAGAAACCCTCAACAAAATTCTACTTGGTTAAAACTAGGTTACTTTTAACTGCAAAAAAGACTGGGAAACAGAGGTGTCATCTGGGCAAAATGCTATTCTGAACAAAATAAGATATCTGTGGGCACCGAGAAAGGAAAAGAACGGAGATTAGGTAGACAGCAGTGTGTGTCACCATGCCCATATGCCTGGTGCCTCTGCAGTATGTATGTGTTGAAGTGAGTTACAGACTATGCAAAGACTTAAAGATTGTTGTCAAACTTTCTAACACACAATGAAAAGCCATAGTAATACTTTTTCTGAAGACTGGGAAGATGATAAACTTTTCAGATGCTCCTGTATATACAGTTATGAAAATCCCTCTGACATTTCCTCATTTGCAAAATGACAAGAACACTGGACCATGAGACAAAACAACCTGGGTCTGGAACCCATTTTGCTACCAGCTATGTTGTTTTCTCTCTCTGGGCTTCAGGTTTCCTAGCTGGTCTTACTGCCTACACTCTGGGTACCTCTGCAAGTCCATTCTCCCCCAGTAGTTACACATCTCTCCACGGCTTAAAATCCTTCAGTGGCTTGGGTTGAAATCCAGAGTCCTCGGGTCATTGGTTTTTTGTTTGTTTCATTTTGTTTTTTGTTTTATTTGTTTATTTGGTGGTTTTGTTTTTGTTTTTGTTTTTGTTTTTGTTTTTTAGGCGAGGTAACACTTGATTGACCTCACAGATTGCAAGGACCTTGTCACCTTACAATCCCTTATTTCTTTATTTTTTACGCCTACAGTATCTGGTCTTCCTAGGTGGGCTCCCATCCAAGTACTAACCAGGCCCGACCCTGCAGGCTTCCGAGATCATACGGGATCGGGCTTGTTCAGGGTGGCATGGCCGTAGACTGGTCATTGTTTATATGTCCTGCTCCATCAGATAACACTCCCCTTGATGCTCACTTCTGTCTGCCATGCTGGCCTCCTTTGTCCCCTTAACCATGTCAAGCTCCCTGCTGGCCTTTGCACTTGCTCTTCTCTCTGTCTGGGATGCTCTGTCCCAAGGTCTTAAGTGACTGACTCCTTCTTATTATTCAAGCCTCAGTTCAAATGTCACCCTCAATGCTGACATCTAAAGTATAACCTTCCACCCAAATCCTCTCTATCACAGAACCCTGTGTACATCAGCACATACTACAATCTTTAATTATCTTGACAATTTATTTATTTGTTTATGTGCTTAAGAATTAGGCTAGGCTATGTTGTGAGGTTTTGAATAACAGAAGATCAGACTTAACCTTTGGGGGCACTGGGGAGCCACTGACAGACAGTATCTCCTCTCTTTTACTCACCACAGGTAATTCTGGTATAGTTTCTATCAAGTACACATATAACAAATATTTGTTGAATAAATGAATGAAGAATGAGGTCCTTTAACTTAATTGCACAAGTTCCTTCCAACTCTAGAACCCTATGATTCCATCTCACAGGGTTACTGTGAGCATGAAATGAGACAACGCACGTGAGTGTATTTTTTAAACTGCTAAGCAGTGCACAAATGTTAAGGCTATTTTAAAAATAGTGTGATTTAGGGCAATTTGTAAACTATTAAAACTTAGCTCTTTGAACATTGTTTACAAATCAAAGCCTGAAATGATAGAAATTAGATCCAGAGCAAATGAACTATTTTGAAATGAAGTATTTTCTAAAGAGGTGACATTCTGGAAAACGATACCAACTGAGCAATTAATCGTTCCCTCACTCAGCACTGTAGAAGATAATACTCTTCTCCTACTCTACAATATTTGAGGAACTTCTATTTCCAAGTCTGTTCTAAAAGGCAGCAATTTATTTTGTATCAGTGATTCTGTGAACTGTAGGCCACATTCGGTGAGATCATATATCTCTGATACACCTACCAGGTACAAAATTGCATTGATGTAAGTTCAAGATGATGGAAGATATACCTATTTGAAAACATTCATTGGCCCAACTTTGTTTCCAGATGGAGTACTGAACCAGAAATGAAACCTGAGAGTCAGCCTTGATGTTCTTTAGCTGTGCGCCAGACTTGGCTGGAGCCAGTCAATAGTAGCTTTTAATGATAGAATAAGCATGTATTCCCAAATGGTGATTTGAAACACCTCATGTGGACATGTCACCTTAGTTATAGAAGTTTTGTTAGGAATACTGGGCCTTATGACACTTTTCTGTGTCTGTCAGTGGCTCCCCAGTGCCCCCAAAGGTTAAGTCTGATCTTCTGTTATTCAAAACCTCACAACATAGCCTAGCCTAATTCTTAAGCACATAATCTTCTTGTTACTATATAAGTAACCTATATTCCAGCCAAACTGAATTCTATGGAATTTTCAGAACATAACTGGTACTTTGTTACCTGCCTCACTTTGCCATGTTGTCTCCAACTCTTGAGGTCCTCCTTCCACAACCCCTCCTAACCCCATATGTGGAAAAAGTTTGCCTCCTTCTTAAATCCTGGAATCCCCCATCTGGGAAACACCTCTCCATGCTCTTTGTTTTTAATTATAATAATTATAATTACTGAGATCATGACAAGATAACATGCACAAGATATCATCTCGGTAGCTTAAAATAAGCTATAGTGAGAGTATCTTCACAGTTGAAATAAGCATGAGCTACAAAACAGCACAGCCCTCACTTTGTTTCATACCACCGATTGCTAAACATTTACCAATATCAGACCACCGATTGCTAAACATTTACCAATATACCATGATCCAGAGTCCACCCTCTCAACCATTACATTACACTACCTCCCCTATTTGTGTATTGAAATATTACTCCCAGTAGATTGTGAATTCCTTGAGGTAAAAAAAAAAAAAACAAAAAAAAAAAAACCTATACTATACTCATTTATATCTCATACTTTCTGGCACATTGCCTTCCTTGTACACAGTAACTATGCAATACGCAGTAAGTATGCAATATGCACTTAATGGAATGACTTTATAATTCATTCCCAAGGTTGCTAATACTAATATTCTATTGCAAAATGGAAAAAGTAATAACATCTTCTAGTTAAGCCAAAATATTTCTAACTCTTTAAATCTTACACACTTGGAGATAATGATGTCAGCATGAGCAAACAATGAGAAAAGAGTCCTAGATGCTGAGCCCAGAGGGATCTTAGGCACCATCGAATGCAACGCCCATGTTTGACCAAAACTGAGCTCTAGGATCTAGTGGTTGTCAGCCCCTTGAGAACAAAGCCTGCATTATTCATCTGTTCTTGTCCTGTTGCACATAACACAGTACCAGTCCCAAAGCAGGGATTATCTAACAATGAAAGAAATTCTAACATATCAGAAGATAGTGTTTGGACAAAAATATTTAAGTGGGTGACAGCCTATGTGGGGCATCCAGAAGAAGTGAGGAATTAATGGGACTTGACTGAGCAAGACGTTTCCCTGAAACAGTAGGACATGGCATAATCTAGAGGACTGGCACTTTATTTAACAAACACTCGTAATAGTCACTATGTGCCAGGCATGACTTTAACACTTTTACAAAAATAACTCATTGATTTTTGAGGAGAAAGAGAGATTAAGTAACTTGTTTGAAGTCAATCGGCTGAGTTACACAGCCAAGCAGTCTTAACTAGGATGTGCTGCTGTTTGCATAGACCAGGTAGTTATGACAAAAGCCTGCCGTCAGGCCAATGGGACAGAAGCAAGTTTGGAGAACTACTTAAAGGCCAGGAGCCAGGGAGGCAGAGTGCTAGGGAAGCCTGGGAGACAAGAGAGGCCAGACTCTTCTCACCAGACACAGGTGCAGCTGGGGCTGACGGGGCAGAACCAAAGGAAGCAGGTTCTCGATATCAATCCCACTCTCTCTCAAGAGTAAAGAGGCGATTGATCCATCCTTGGCAAGCAGTTTCATGGCCAAGAGCAGGCTCTGGGGGCAGATCGCCTTGGATCTGGATCCCAGTTCCACCTCTGAACAGCTATTGACCTTGGACCCTTGGACAAATTGAGAAGGAGGCAGGTGTCAGATTCTATGCACAGTGGAACATTGCTGAGGGATTTTACATAGAGGCAATGATGAAATTTTATTTGTACTTTAGAAAGATGATTCTGGCAGTAGTTTTAAAAATTGATTAATGGTATTGTCCCACCTTTAGTAAAAAGTTTAGTAATTTGCAAACATCAATCACATTTTTTGCCCTAACCATACCCCTTGTAGTCTAAATTCCTTAATATTTTTCTTTAAATTTTGAAACTGCCTGTTTTCTTAAAATTATTTGAAAGTAAACATTCCATCACAAGCATAAATGGAAAGTCAGTGTCATTTGCTTTAAAAAGGAACACAGTGGAAGCAATTATTTAAAAATGAACACAACGGAAGCAATGTTAACAAAACAGTGTTAGAGAATTCGATACTTTTAAAATCAAAAGTGTTGAGTCTAAGGACTGCTTTAATTTTGTTAAAAACAATGACGAAAAGCAGTTTAGCAAGTGTCAGGTGGATGTTAAGGATATGTTAGCTCCAATCTGAGACTTTCTTCATTTTTCAATTCAATAGATTGGATGTGGAACAGAAAAGGTAATGACTTTCTCATCACCTGATCTAGTGTTCTGATCCCAAATTGCCTTATACTTTAGGAAACATGAAATAGGTCAGGACTTACATTTTACATCTGGAACCAACGAAAGTAAGAGTATGCAGGCATGCACATGCACATTGGCGTACACACACACACACACACACACACACACTCACACACACACACAGATACAAAGAGTTCCAGGCAGTGATTCTCACCCTTACTCTGTGCAATGGGCTGCAATATGTTTTATCTCATTCGTTCTCTTTCTTTTTAAAAACATTTATCAGGAATCCTGAATTGATTTTACCACCCACTAATTGTTGTGAAAATCTCATACTTTGAAAAACTCTGAATTAAGGGAGACTAGACTGGAGGTAAGACAACAAGAGAAGGCTTTGCTAATAGCCTAGAAAAGAAATGATGGATCCTAATGGATTTTAGTGGCAACAGGAGGTAAAATTGACAGAAAGTGATTATCATACTTACCTTTAAAAACGTTCAGTGTTTCGCATAGGAAGGTGGCATTTATAAATCCATTTCTTGTGAGTAAGTTTAATATGATTCAAGCTCCCTAATAACTGATCGACTTTGGTATGACTTTTGATGGGAAAGCACCACTGCCTGGAAAGCTAGCTACTGGCATCAAATTTTGAAGGCAACACATTCAATGAGCATCAAATCTGACCATGTTATTTTTTGCACACTGTAAAGCATCTACTTTGCAAATTCCATTCACGTTATGCTTTTCAAGAAAACTTCACGGACACACTTGGGTTTTTCAACGCTGTACAGCAATTGTTGTCTTGGATGATAGCTTGTTTTGTAACCCTCTGGTACCCAAATGAGTGTGACAGTAATGGAATTAAAATCGTAATTACATTGTGCTCATATAGTTTGTTCAAGTGAGACTTAATGATTGGTTTCCACTAAGCAAATGCAAAATATGAAAATGTCTCAAGTTTATAGGACAAGGAAAAAATACATTTTCTTGAACAGTTCTGGAAAGGCCACCTCTATTTACAAGTGAGCTGTAAAGTAAACAAGCCTTATCTTTAATTTACCTTTGCTACAGCACCAAGATGCTTAGATGTTAAGAAAGGACTGTATGTGATGCATTTGCCAGACAAAAAGCTTTCCCTGTTATTAATGACTGGTGGTGCCCCAGTGTAATCAAAGGGCACAGCTGCAGTGATATACGGCAGTGACAAACTCGGGATCCTTCCTTCTCAGTGCTAACCTAACTGCGAGCAGCCAAGAACTTCCAACACTGTATATCTACAAGATAAATAGCACAAGATATGAATATACGTATTGCTTACAGTCTTGAAAAGTATTGTTATATCCTTCTTCCACAGTCATTCTAAATATGACGCCAGAGCATTTTTCACCATTTCAGTACAATTCTTGTGTGTAAATGGCAACAGTTTTCTAGTGGAGATTTAAAACCCTGCAACTGTACCAGTTGCTGCAGTCTGATTTGAAAACCAGTGACTACACTGCTGATGGTGTCAGTAGAGCAGGTTTCCGGAGATTCATAACCCCTTTTATATTGACGGGCAGCATCAAAAGAAGGAAGCATTTCAAGAATATACTAGAAATCATTTTTATTTTTGCTCCTCGATCATGCCAAGATGATCTAAAGGGAAAACTCAGAGTCACTCATGGTATGAATTTGACATGAAGGAATCCATAAGAAAAATTCACTGGTGGTTTTATTTCCAGCTATTAAGTCATTTTTTCCTCTCTCTCTCTCGCTGCTTTGAACTTGTGACCAGTAACTGCCATATTTTGCTTTCTTAAGGGTTCGAGAAATGCATTTAATTGGGAGTTATGGCCAAGGTAAAACACAGACTAAATAACCAACATGAAAAGAAGTTAGCTTTCTGCACTTAGTCAGGTGTGAATTCCGGTGGAAAAATTCTATAATTACTGACCAGGTTTCCATTAAAAATAAAGTGAAGAAAACCACTGAATGGACAAAGCAAGGTCTTTTCCCAGATCAATAGCAAAGACACGTCCATGCACACACAGAGGAAGTCAGTGCAGCTCCATGACCTTTTCATGAACTTTCTGGGAGACGGAAAGATCATTCAAAGGGCAGAGGTCAGCATTCATGCTGGTCACAAACAAAAATCAGATTGAGTCTCCTAATGAAGGATTTTTGACTCTCACCTACTGGTGCACATTAAATACTATCATTGCACATTTTCCTACATTATCAATTTCAGAAAAAATTTTTCTGTACTTAAAGCATGTATTAACATTTATTTATCAGCCTGTGGCATTTTGCTATATTTATCAAGCATCGCAAGATTAAAGATGAGATCTCAAAACCAGAAAACTTCACTCGAGATCGGAATCTTTAGCTCATTGCAAAGGACAAACAGTCAAGATGGCTCTCTCTGGGTGAGGAGACACCCCTGCCACCCACCAGCCCAGCGCATGTAGCACAAAGGGAAAAGCAGAATTCCTGAAAGACGAGGTAACTGTGAGTTAGGGAGAGAGTTTCAGTAAGAAATAAATTATCCAGGTCATGAGGGGGAGGAAACTGGGTGTTTCTCCTCTGTGGACACAGAGTCACCTCGCAAAGAAATAGCGCAGCTCTCGGATTTCTGATCCAGAGTGGATGATCAGCGGTGAAGAGACAGAGTGGGGATAACTAGGAAATCTGGAGCATTATACGAAAGGGCCTTGTTTTCAGAAGACCAGCCTCCAAGCAACATCACTATGAAACCTGAAAACTGAAAATGGTTCCTGGGCAGAAGGTGCCCTCACAAAGGAACCACCAGGTAATTTTCTTGCCATTGTTCTTCGACAGAGGGGAACCCAAACAGACTGAAGTCCATTCAAGGCAAGTAGCAAGAAGGCAACTTCGGAGGCTTTGAGAAATCAGGCAAAGGTCAAAATATAGAAATCCTACTAGTCTGAAATCCCATAACCTAGTTATCAATTAAGAAGGAAAAGTATTTACAGAAAAACTGATTCAAGCACTACAAGTCACAAATGGCTTTGCATCCCTCTCTAAATAATTCACAGAAGTTCAAAAGTTAGGGAGCCTTAAAGCCTTTAATAAATGCACATGTAACAACTTACAGTGAAATCTGAGCATTAATTTTCTTGTGTTTCAACATGTGTCCTATAGACACTAATTATTCCTGTCTGCCCATGTTCTATTTTCCTGGGTATAGCATTTAATTTTCTTAGTCACTTGACATATGACATAAGCAAATTTCAATACGTCCTAAGGCCATTCCTACCAGTAGTTGCTTTGTGAAACTTTAATTCTCAATATTGTATGCTAAATTGGAAATTATCTCCTAGTAAAAAAAAGTTGACCTATGGGGCATGCAAGGAAGTGGGGCGGGACTGGGAGGGTGCATACTGACTCAGCCTGTAGAACTTGAAATTTAGACATTCCAGCTTACCTTCTTTGTTTTCTAGAAAAATAAATGCTTGATGATTGTGTGTGTGTGTGTGTGTGTGTGTGTGTGTGTGTGGCACTAACCAATCAGAACAGAGGTAGGCTCTGACCAGTCAGAAAGGAGTGTGTGTCTAGTGCTGGGGCAAACTACTGGAAGTTTTCTGCAGATACTAGTTTAAACTCTTAGCTGCTGAACTGTAAGAAGATAGAGGATATACTGGAAAGGAGACTGTTAGCTCAGGTAACAGATAACATTTAATATCCTCTTAGTCCTAGGAGAAAGATGGTGTATTGGTTAAATACACCATCATGGTTAAAATCCTGATTCTACCACTTACAGGGTCAATAGTGTTGAGCAAGTTATTTAACTTCTCTAGGCCTCAGTTTATTCATCTGTATAATGGGCATAAGACTAGTAACCTCGAAGGATCATTTAGAGAAGCATATATAATGCTGCACACTGTTCATCTACCCCCTACAGCCCTCTGAGTGAATACATTCTATCATATGCAGTTCACAGATGAAGAAATGGAAGTTCTGTCAGGGTGACTAAATTGCCACGGTCTCACATCTAGTAAGAGACAGAGAAGAGACTCAACACAGGAAGTCCTGCATGGAGCCCTGTGTCAACCACACAGACTGACCCCAGAAACTCTATTTGCTGTTGGCCTTAGTAGCTCTGCTTAAATGGTTTTTATTTAAAATAAATAAGCTGCTTATAAATTGACTTAATGTAATGGATTTCTGTCTAGCTTTTTCCAGAAAGGTTGACTTGTCCAAGTTTGCACAACTAATTAGTGACAACGTTGCATTAAGACCCCATCTCCTGGTCCATAGTGCAGTATTCTTTCCATCCCACACAAGCCCCTGAATACAGACTTAAGAATAGATCATGAGACCACCCTGTGGAGCATAGTGGATGAAAATGTGGGCTGTAGAGTCACACTGCCTGAATTAGAATTCTGGCTCCACTGATGTGTCCAGTGTCATGACCTCATTGTGCCTTACCTTCCTCATCTGGAAAATGGGGATGATAAAAATAATATGACCTATTTCACCCAGGTCGTTGTGAAGATTAAGTGAGTCATGCACGTGAAGCATTTAAAACCATGCCCGGGACATTAAAACCTCTCAATAAATGTTAGCTGTTATTTTTTTTTCCTTCAAGTACATGGCCTCTGTGTAATCAGATCATCGGATGAATCTCAGAAATTTTGCCTTGTACTTTTCAGGAAGATACTGAGTCAAGAAGACTGAAGTGGGTACATGGTGGACTAAAGTACTAATTAGAAGAATAGAGAGTTATTCTAAGTCTCCTGAAGAGGAATGGTTAAGCCTTAGTTCTGAAATCAGATAATACTTCAAAGAGTCTTGGTAACATTATATAGAGAGAGATCTGAAAAAGTATTATAGTTGTAAAAGGAAAAAATTAGAGGGAAACCCATGAAAGCATACCATATCCTAGTGACAGTAAATTTTACTAAGAGAAGGTTCGGGGATTACAAGAATCATATTCAAATCAGAAAAGGAGAGCAAACACAGCTAAAATATAATTTGTGTGAAACATTTTATTTAAAATGTCTATTTTTAAAAGGAACTAGAATATGAAACATAATATAAACGTGTACTGGAATGAATGGAGATTATAATGAACTTGAAATAAATATTAAATCTAATTTTGGGGGGAGAACATAAAGACTTAAAAATCTATTTCCCTTCCGTCTACTCTCATAAAATTTTTATTTAATTATTCATAGAGCACAATGAGTAGATTTCTGCCTCTTTTCCCTTTTAACATGTTCAACTTGGCTTTAAGCACGCATCAGAAAGCAGCTTACAATGGAAGCCTTTTGTCATCTGTAGATAGAAATGTCAGAAGCGGAGCCTTTACCAGCACAAGGTATAAAGGATTCCCCCAATGCCATCTGTCCTTCAAGGTCAAGCCCTGCACAGCTGCACACCCGGGATGGCCTAAGATCACCTGGGTAACCTCTGGGTGACATTCATATTCGAGATGTGACCTAAGATGAGGAAGAAAGTGGAGAAATAGTAGCATGATACTTAACAGATTCAGGTCCAAGTGATCACACATTTGGCTTCCTGCAAGGCGTAAATTCATTATCCTCAAAACTGGACTAGTCACATAGCAGGCATTCCTTCTAAACAGCTGCAAATCATAAGTTGTACTCTTTAAAGTACCCTATATGATGGACCCTATTTTCCCTGTTTCAGTAAGAAATATCAAGAGATTTCAGTGGCCCCCTGTTTTTTATAAACCCTATGAATGAGTCCTTCAAAGCTGCCTCATTCTACAGAGATTCAGAGTCCCATAATGAGATCATAATTTTAAAAATAAATTTTTTAAATTCCAGAGCTAGATCACCCATTACAATCCACCATTCTCTTTTTCATCATGTAGAGACATTTTTTTGTATAACATCCTGTTAAACAAAGTGGTTTTGACCAAGAGCTTCTGGAAAAAGATATGTGTCGATACTGCTTTCTTGTAGTACTTGGATAAGATCAGCACATATTGATACCTAGGGGCCTTAGGTACAATTATTTTCACAGCTTTAAGTGTAAAAAACATTTTAACCAATGGAGTTCTCCTTTTCAAATCTGTTAAAAATCATAGAATCATAATATGTAACTTGGAGGCATCCACAGTAATGTGCTAAAGCCAACTCGTAACTTGCTAGCAAGAGTCAATCATGTGCATTTCTTTCTAACTCAAGTCTGCTACCTTCAATTTAGCCATAGTGGAAGTATTTACACCTTGAACACTGGCAGATGCTTCCTCTTCTTACCACTCCAGAAGCTGGTTGTTAAATATTTTCCAGTGCACAACAGATTTGACAGGGCAGTGGGTTTAGCCCTGGACCCTAAAGCTGGTGAAAGTTGTTTCTGTGGACACCGTTCACTGCAAAGTATTTGTTACCTGAATAATGTTTATTGTGCTCATCCCTTAAATAGATATCAAAGGATGATGTGATATGGAGGAAAGTAATGCAAATGATTATGCTTGTTAAACTAATTTTAATAAGACTACCTTTTCATTAAATATAAAAACTGCTATTACGTAGGATAAATATAAACTCACATGACAATGACTAGTAGAGCCTTATAGAAGTATAAAAAAGTTGAGAGTAATCAATCTTCTGATAAAACAGCCTTTCAAGAGAAAAATATCTCTACCATATATGTTTGGTTTTTTTCTTTCTCTAAAAAAAAAATTACCTCGCATCTTAAAATAAAAAACATGAATCTTTTCACATGCTTTACGCTAATGAAACGACTTCCTCTCAGAAGAAGGTTGTTCGATAAAGTGAATTTAACTTTGACTTGTGATTAATTCTGCCTCCTTCTCTGCTTCGGCATTCCTGACTTTTGGTACTACACATCCCTCCAGGAGAGTTTAGTAGTAAAACCATGGAAGGAGTTTAGTTTTTATCGATTCTGAAAGAACAATATAACAAGATACTGACAATAATAAACAGATACAAAGTTGTTTCAGCCTGGATACAATTGCAGCCGTATAACCCTTGGTGGCCTCTTTTATATGAACTGTTATTTTTCTCTCCGCAATGACTAACACGGAAACTAGCATCCATCCAATTGAGCAGGTTCTAGTTGCTCGAAAAATGGTTAAACTACTACAGGTCAGCCCTGCAACCTCGTAGAAATGCTCTGATTAGTCTCCCACACAAAACCAATTTGAGCCATTTATTTTGCTAACAATTCCCAATAGAGTCAAGGCACTGCACAAGTCAACTTTTAAGAAAAACTTACCCTCACACATGACTTTGTCAAGAAAAAGTTGCTTCTGAGAAAGACACAGATTTCATGAATTTTCCTGAAATGTCCATAGGGCCTTTTATTAATATTGAGGAATTGCACTATTCAGCAATTTTTTAAAAGCAGCCACACAAGTCCAGTCTGGTTTAATCTAATGCTGTTTCTAAAAATATAAAATAAAACTTTGACTCAGAAATTCTCTGGAGTAAACAATTCAAATGTAATAATTACTTCACATGCTCCCAGCCAATAGAAGGAGGATGTGGGTCCCTGACGCTGGAACCCAATAATTATCTAGTCAGCCAACAAATACATGTCAGGTGCCCTCTGGATACATGATGTTGTTATAGGTGCAAGTATAAATTATTTTTGTTTGCATGTTGCAAATATTTCTATATCTCATCTTCCAAAACAGAGTCTCTAGGGGGAAAGAAAGTCAAACAGTTAGCAACATACTTCTCAGTTAACAACTCATATTCCAAAATGGATGATTCGTAATCAAGTCAGCTGCTCTCTGTTCTGAGGTCATTATAGGAGCAGCCAGGGCAGAGGGTGACATTATCCTGTGATGCCACAGCCCCTCCAAAATCATCTTGCAGCTAACAAGCCACTGTCTTCAAACCATGTACACCTGAGTGAGCGAGATTTTGGGTGATGGTTGAGGGGGAAAAAAAAAGATGAAAAGGAAAAAGAGAAAGAGAAACACAAGATTCCTGGTCTTTGAGATAGAAAATATAATCTCTTTTGTATTCCAATTTCAAAGTGAACTAAGTTTCACACATGTTACTCTCCAACAGTAAAGCTTAAGAACACCAGCCTGCATCAAGTCGTTAACCTTTTAGGACCTACTCAAAGCAATGTAGTGTGACTTTATTAATGAATGCTTTAATGTGGTCTATAAAAGCTAACAAACACAGACACTTGCTATGATTCATCAAATTTAATATTCCAGCAAATCTTTCAGTTTAAAGACCAAGGATTTTTAAAAAAATACCAAAACCTCAAAATGAAAGTCCTATGCTCCAATTAAATTCAATGCAACAAGAAACAAAAACCCTAAGAATTTAATGCTAGGTGAAAATTTTGAATAACAAACAATAAAAGAAATAAATGTAGAGCAACATGAATTAATAACTCCAGAAAATGTTTTATTGAAACCATAGACAACTAAAAGATGCTGCCCAGAAAAACAGATTCACTGTTTAAGGCACACATTGTCTGATATGTTGCTAAGAGGCAAAAGACCCTATCATAAAACAGTTGGGGCTCTTCCTCCAGGCAAAGACAAGTTCTATGGTCAAAACTTAAGTAGAAACTTCTAGAATTTTTACAGTTTTACTCAATGACTTTTATATTTTGGAAATCCATACTTAAATACCTGACTTCTTCTCGAAGATCCCTTCTTTTGCAATTACAATAAACATTTTTCCCACTAACATTTGTAAACTGTTCTACAAAAAAGTAGCTCTCCTTGCTCACATTCAGTGCCCATCTGCAAGAATTTATGGGGAAAAATTTTAATGTCATGTTGCTTTAAAGATACTTTCTTCTTTTATTTTTAATGTTTATGTGCTGTGGCATGTAATCGGAAGAAAAATGAATCAGAAGACCTTTGGTGGTCTAATCCAGACTCACTTGATCTTGTGTTCAAAATCTAGGTCACGGTCAGTGCCTGGTAGATGGCAAAAATTAGCTTAGTTCCAGGGAAACACAGTCCCTGGTCCTGAGAGCCCATTGTGGACAAAGAAAGAGACCTATAAATTATGTCACCAGGACAATCCACCATGTCATCAAAGAAAAATCCAAGGGGATTATTATCTTTTTCTCTTCAAATCATCTTGCAGATGTCTTAAGTGCTTGCAAACTTTTCTTCTTTCTGTGGTTGTCAGATAGGTTATCTCTCATTTTACTAATGAAGGATCAGACAGGGTGAAGTTAACTGATGTGCTGAGGCTCCAATAAAACTAAATCAGGAGGCTACTGACATCAGAACCTTCTTATCATTGAGAATGCCATTTCCTATATCCTGGAACAGAGGATGCCAGATTATGTGAATTTTACTTAGTTTAGTTAATTTCTCTCAAACACATTACTCGCAGTGCAAAATTCTCAAGCACACTCTAAAACAGAGAAAATGTGCATGTTCACTAGATTTTTTTTAAAATACAAACATAGACACTAAGACATTTTAACTGACATGGGAAATGAAAAGCTACTATGTCTCTACTACAAAATGCAAATAATTCACTGACATCATCTGAGATTTGTATGGCAAATTAACTCATGAATCATACGGTAACCATAAAAAAATAGTGTTCATATGACAAGAAGTGGGTTAATTTTTAAATTTCAGCTCTATGTCAGTCCCTCTGAGGAATACATGAGAAATCTACATTTTTAGTGAGAATTAGACTCATATACAGGAAACAGTTTGATATTATTGAAAATAACTGAATTTATACTTAGCCAGGACTTTCAAAGATATATTCCTAATCATTCTTCTTAGAGATGAGGAGGTTAAGTTCTGAGAGGTTAGACAATTTAACTGCTACAACCCTAATCAGGATCACAGTTGACACGATCAAGTTCAGCCCTCTCATTTCAACGATAAAATGGAACTCAGTAAGGGTTGTACTAGTTACATTCTGAGCTGCCTTCCAACTATAACACCCCTAGTCACTATCTCTTTTCAGGGAATATCTAGTGTCCTGTTTCCCATGTGTTGCTCTACTTGTCCTTATTTCATTCCTTGAATAGTGGGATACTAGTGTATAACAATGTGTGAGGTACATCACAAGCCACATTGTCATGTTGGTGAGGATTGTTGGTAGAGGAGACCAAGAAAATCTTAGAAAACTGGAACATGGCTCTGATATCTTTGCAAAAAAAAAACCAAGAGGACCAAGGGCTGGTCCAAGGGAGCAGCAACTGGGTGGTGCTGTGCAGCTTGGGTGACAGAGTGAGGTGAGAGCCAGGGTATGGTGACCCTGAGTGGTTGGGAGCAAGCGCCCACATTCAGTCTCTCACTTCATCCTGAGTGAGCCTTCATTATTCCAGCTCCATCCACACCACTGTGTCTTACTCCCCACAGATGCAGCCAAGAATTTGACTTTTTTGGCCACAGATAGAAGGGTGGGGTGGCCATGCTTAGCCAGGAATATGGTGGTGGAGGGGCATGAGAGTTGTAAAAGACTCTGCTTCAGCAGCTGACGGAGCATGTTCTCATATGCAGCTGGGAGTTTTCACAAAATGAAGAATTAGAAACCCAAAGGACTAGAGTTCTCTTCAGAAACTATCACTTAATGCAGCAGTATGCTAAGTACTGAAGATTCTACAGTGGGCAAAAACCCAACAAGGTCATACAGTCTGGTCACATGTCTTTACTGGTCAAAGTCGCCTCATATAATAAACTTATTCAGAGTGGATTTCAGCACAGCATCAGACTCTTTCAGAAGTGTTTTGTTATGAGCTCATCTCTGCTCAGCTCCCCAGAACTGTCTATCCCTTTGACCCTTATTCCAAAAATACTGAACTGATAACTGTTCTCCAAACCCTCCACCCACTCTCTCATATATGCATCTCTGCACTTGGCTTTCTTTCTCACTAGAATTATCTCTTTCCTAGTTAACTCCTTGGAATCTCTTCTTAGATACTCAAGAATATTTCTCTTTTCCTCCAGCCCCATCCCTAATTGAACTGGGTATCCTCATGTGTGCTCCCATGCACCCTATATCTCTCTTATCAGAACTTTAAATTGCCCTTTGTTTTATTGTCTCCTCCACTAGGCTCTAAGCTCCATGAGGGCAAAGTCTCCTCACCCTTAACTCCTGTTATTTTATATCATAGCACCAGCATAGGATCTGACCACAGCATCTAAAGGTAAAGCTGTATTTCAACTTAATTGGTTTCCTTTGTAATTCTGTGTATTTTTTAATGCTCTAAAAACATTATTCTGAAAAGGTATCCATAGGTTTCTTCTGGCTGCTGAAGGAATTCCCGGCATAAAAATTTTAAGAACGTCTGCTAGATGCTCAATAAATATATGATGAATTATTAGTTGGACAAATGAATGAGTGAGCGAGTGAATGAAGGAATGAAGGAATGCATGCATGCATGAATGAATTAATGAGAAAACTGTTCCCACTATTCAGCAAAGAAAGGAGATTTGACTCCATGTCCAACAGATATTGAGAACCTGTTTCTCATGAACATGATTTGATTCCACAAGGTGGAGGCGCAAAGGTGCAGAAAAGGTTCAAAGTTTCTTGGATATCCAATATATTTGTGGCCTTTGGAAAACTCCAGACTACTCTTAAATAATATTCTACTACCAATCACCTTCCCTTTCTTCCATGTTAACAAAGTCTGCTTCCTATAATAATGTTAAACCAGCCTGCTATCTCTTCATGGCTAGTCATGGCTAGATGGGTCAGTTCTGGCCAATAAGATGAAGAGGAAGTCTTCTAGGAGCTTCTAGGAAATATGCCCTCTTATGACACAGAGTGATCTCAGAAAGAAGCTTTCTTACCACCCTGCCTTTGAGCACAGATTTGCAAAGATGTGAAGTCTAGAAGCATGGAGGCCCTCTCGTGTCCAAGATGCAACCAGTTCGAAGATGAAAAGATAACATGCTAAGGAAGGCAGATAGAAATAGAAGAAGCATCTGGGTCTTCAATAATGTAAGTCCTTAAATCACCCAGTGGACCACCTATCCCAAACATCTTTATATACGAGGTCATTAAATATCTTTAGTATGTAGCCCATTCTTTGGTGGGCATTCTATTACTCAATACCTTCCCATCTCATGTAGAGCAAACTACCCCATGACAAATTTTTCCACCATGAGGATCTGGGCTGCAGTCCTGAATTAGCTAAGGATCCACTCCCTGTTTTCAGTTATCAGTTAATATTTTCCTCTGTAAAGCTCAGATCCATGCAATAATTATTTTACTCCTAGAATATACCAGATAGATAGAGGACCGTTGGCTCTGTAGTGGGGAAATTATTTAATGATCCTGTAATCACCATCATTAGCAGAACTTCCTGAAGAATTACTATATGTTGAACTCTCCTAAGCCCAGACCTAACATGCCAGGCCTGGACTGAAAGCAGCATACACAAAAGGTCAAAGTCCAATCTGAAATGGGAGGCTGCCAGAAATGGGAATATTTTCTGCATACTTAGCCACCATATATCACTCTCTCCAAACCTAGCCCATTTTTAACATATCTCCTGACATCTTGCACTTTCTAATTCTCTCTGATGATTGACATACCTCCCTGCTAGACTATAAACTTCTTTTAAGTCAGGGACAATATCTGAGGGATCATTATATCTTCCCTCAGTATCCAAGTGGCATGTGTATTGTGGGGGGGGAGCAATAAATGTTTACTTCATAATACTTTATGAAAGTCTTAGGACTACTGGTAAGAGAGTTTAGAGTACATAACATAGACCCTGCAGAGGAAGCACATATATGTAAAGTTACTTATAATTCCAAGCAACATGCATTATAACAGTTTCATGAAGGAGAAAGTCAAGGTCAGGTGGCTCCAAGATGATAAAGGAAAGTTCTACAGAAGAGCTGCACCTTAAACTGGTCCTGAAAATAGATAATACTCAGACAAGAAGGGCATGGCAGACAGAACACATGGTTTAAGCAATGACAGAGGCAGTAGGATTGTCTCAGAAGAGTGGAAGCTCAGCGTGGAGAAATTACGGCATAAAATGGGAGAAGTAATTTGATGTTAGATAGTAGAGGGTCTTTATTGCCAAGCTGAGGAGTCCAGACATATATTATAGAAAATAGAGAGCCATTGAAAGAATAGAAGAGCATTACAAGTATGATTCCTACAAGTATCACTTTCTACACTCCTTGTTGTGAAATCTGAGTCACTCATTGTTAACAATGCCAGAGATTCTATTATCAGTCAGATTATTAGATAGTGGAATTATCTGGACCAAAGTTTCCATCTTCCTGGTAAATAGGTTGTATAAGACAGACTCCAAAGCCTTCCTGTCCATGAACTATCACTTCCTGCTAACGATCACACTTAATTTGAAGGAAAATAATTTCATTACATCCTCAGAGAAAGAAATTAAAATTATAGTCACTCTTTTATCCTTCATTTTTGACCACAGGGGCAGAGGTCTGCAATAATCCTACATCTCATTTTATAGCACACCATCTCATCATTCCCGCGAGACCCTTCTCTTACTTCATTATTTTTCCTCCTCACTTCAGAATTCTCATTGCCATTCGTCTCACCCTCACATAGGCATCAATGTTTCTGATATGTGCATATATCTTTATGGATCTCTCATTGCTTTGTATTTAACAAACTCGAGTTGGTTCTTAAAATTTGGACAATGGCATTATGCTTTAAATCTCATTCTCTCTTACTTTCTCACTTATAATTATGCTTTAAAATTAATCCATATTGCATATATATAGACATTTTTAAAAAATGCCTCCTGTTGTTGCATAGGATTCTATAGAATGCAACCACCTAGATGACTTATCCATTGTCCCAGTGAAGGACACCAATGTTAATTCCAGTTCCCAATGCCCACAAACAGTGTTAAAAAGACATCCTTGTACACAGTCCCTCTGTGATAATTCCTCTGGGGTATGTGTCCAGAAATGGGCTTGCAAAAGTAGGGTGACTATATAATTTATGATCTTTCTAAAGAGGAACGTTTGGGAAAGCTAAAAGGGGCACTATTAGTAATTATGCTAAAACCTCAGGTTTTCCCTCTTATCCTGGGTAAGTAGGGACATCCTGCCACCTTCAAGACCTTTCTTAATTTCACTCAGATTGTCAGATTGCTTTCTGAAATGCTCATGTGCATTTGCTGTTCCTCCAATAGTCAAAAGGGTTCCCATCACCCCATATTCTTTTGAACACCTGACGTGATCCAGCTTTCTAATTTTGACATTCTAATGTGTCTGAAGTGGTCTGTGTTGTTCTTGTTACCAGTGAATTTGAGCACCCCTTCTGGGACTAGTTCATCATTTAAGACTCCTCCCCTGTGAATTGTCTCTTCAAACACTTTGTGCATTTTTTATGTGGTCTCATGTCTTTTTCTGGTCATTTGCAGGAGTTTTTTGTATATTCTAGGTATTAATCCAGTGGAGTTTTTTTTTTTCAGAGTCAGCTTTAAGTATTATATATCTTTTCTCCCAATCTGTCATCTGTCTGTTAACTTGTTTAACATTATAGTTTATGGTTGTCAAGATCACCACTTTCTCTCTTAAAATAAAAAGACATTTTTATCTTCTTCTCCAAGTTCTAGTAGACTCTGCAGCACTTTGCATATTCTCTACAAAACAGTGGTAACATCCACAGTAACTTCAGCCAACTCACTGCTATCCCTCATGACAGTTGTTCTTAAACTTCAGTGTGCACCCAAACCACACAGGGTGGGGTCCAGAGTCAGCATCTTCAACAAGCTGCTCAGGGAGGCTGATGCCAAGTCCAAGGGCCACGTATAAAGAAACATAGCTTAGGATATAAGGCATCAGGACCTGACAAATGGGATAATAGAGCTGAAAGGGACTTTGGAGATCACCTAGTTCAAACCTCTCACTTTAAAGCTGCAACATTTCAAGTCATGAGAGGATAAACACTTTGACTGAGGGGCAATGGCACTATCCGCTGCCTGATTCCAGGTCGGGGCTCCTTTTAGCACCAGGCAGGTCTGAAAAGTCTTACTGACATCCCTAATCGAGCTTCACCCTCCTATTTCACAGACTGGATGATGGGCCCTGTTTTTGTTTCTTCTTACCCAAGACTTAGGATGGCAAAAGGCTGAGATGCTTTCATTTTAGGATGTCATTATTATCAGCACATATTTGTTCCTTGCATTTTCAACATTTTCGAAACAAAGTAAAAGACAGGTAACCCCACCTTGACATGGATAACATTTCTGAAAACAACCCGCAAGCCTCCTGAGTCCAGTACAAACGAAACTTGGCTTCATGGCTCCCCCTGTTTCATATTCACACGATGCAAAACACATGGGACAAATTTATGTCACTGCAATTTGCCTGGCAGCCTGTGTTTAAATCATGAAGGTTTGCAGCTCCACGTTTTAGGGTGTCGTTTGCAGTCCTGTAGCCCAGAGCTCTGAAGGAACAAGCTCACAAGAAGGATCGTTAGTCAGCCGGATGTGATGGGCTCTCCTAGAAGAACTAATTAGTATGCTGCACCGTATCTGCATATCTCTCAAATAGACATTGTTTGTGTCTTTCCTCAGTGACAAGGGAGATTGTTCAGTAGGACACCTTACCTTTTAATATGCAGGGTTTGTTAGAAGAACAGCTCAATTCATATTTCGCCTGGTCTGATGGTAAGTGAACAGCAGTGGCAATATTAATCTGTAGTAACCTGTCAGTGAACTCTACAGCTAATATGATGTAGTTATGATTTTACCATCAATCAGGCCTGAACAGGCTCTGGGCAGTCCTTACAGCACAGCCTCAAAAAATCTAATTGTGCAAAAGCTTCATTGGTTTCCAACATTTCTTTTTTATCTGTCACAGGCTTTAGGCCTAGTACACAACCTTTTATTATTGGCCTTATTGCATTAGCTTGTCGGACGAAAAGAAAAGGCTAAAGCAGAGGGTCCCCCTGCATTCCATCATTTGTTTGCATGCACATTTTATTTGACAGTCCCATATTGTTTCAGATGTAGATAAAAATTATTAGGACATATGGCATCATATGAACTTTTGAACTGCCAATTGGTAGTGTATCCTAAAGGACTAGAGGCATTTAAAAATTCTGCTCTACCTACAGATACAGAGATGCTACATTGACGAGCAAATAAGGTCTCCCTGGGGAATTGTATTTTAGAGTCAACATAATCTTGCATGTTCTCCTTGACCAATTTTTATGCAGGGGAGGAATAAAATCATTGGGAAATAAAACATTAGCACTGCGATGATTTTTAGCCAAAATTAAGGTTGAATATTTGTGATATGATAATAAAAAGCAGTTCACTTGCTCCAAGAACCTACACACACAGTGTGAAGTAGCGTCAGACCACGTGGCCTTCATTCATATGCAGAACATTTCTCTGGGTATCAGAGGTGTGGTCAGATTCAATGCTAATAAAAACATGTACGGAAAACACAAATCCATATCAAAGTAGCTCTCTGAGTCCACAGTGTTAGAAGGAACTAGAATACTTAAAACACATAAAAGTAGTTAGGAAGATGAACTACTAACTTTATCTATTTAGGCATTTTAATCTTTTGCATCTTAAATGCAATCGGGCTTTTTGGACTGAGAAATTGCTAATCAGCAAGTTGGATAAATGTTTCTATTTTAAAATGTGCACATTTAGAAATAACAGCGGGCTGTAAAGTACATATTTATGTTTGTGATTTAATGTATCACAAACTTTGTGTTTTATTTTATTTAGCTTCACAAAGAGATCACGCTATTTTTTTGGCAAGCATTATATAACTTTTACAACAGCTTTATGATTCAAGAAACACATATAGCAATATATCAGATATGTATACAATGCCTAAGTTTTTCAAATTTTCAATGCCTTTTAATAAAAAAATTCTAACACTGTTCTAACTCATTTAAAGATTCAATTGAAAATTTCTATTTATTAATCAGGAAAAATCTGCATAGAATTACAGTGATTGTCTTTTGAAACACTGCACCCTTGCTTCAAAGGAAATATATTGTGACTAAGAACACATTAGCAGCACAGCTGAGTGTTAACCCTTCCCAAACCAGTGTGCACATTGTCTACAACCTAATAAAAACATCTACACAAAATGAGGAAATGGCTGTGGCATCCTGCAATAAGCGTGCAGGAACGCGCCTTGGAACTACGGAGGTGACTGCTGGAGCAGAAAGACAAAAACAGGATGTGAGAATTGTCGCGGCAGTGCTGGTGATTTTGAAAGTTCTCTTGGCTACCTCTCCATCACTTGTGAGATTTGCTTTAAAAAAAAAAAAAAACAAGTTGTCTCTAGAGAATTCTTTTCAAATATTCAAACCTAAATAATCTTGAGGATGATAATCTGAAAACATCTCAGCTTTGCCAGATTTCTTAGAAATTTACAGCTCCTAATGAAAGCATTTCTGACAACGTGGTTGGTACACCACTAGCACAGTTCTTTGTCAGGACAGGATTTGTCAGAGCAAGATTAGTTCCAAAGCATCCATAGCTAAGAAAGCAAGGAAAAGTATTAGATCCTATTGTGCTGTTATTAACAAGCAAAATTTGACATAGGATGTTCAGATGAACAGGTTCAAAGTCTGAAAATGAGAAAAGATTCCCAAGCTGGATAATTACCTCAAAACAGGACATTTAGACAGTACTATCCAGACATTGCTGAACACACACAATTTTTCAGTTAAAAAGGCATCTGCAGATTCGTAGGTACTATAACATGCAATATTCACATCAAGTGATTGAAACAGTGAAAGTTCTCTCTAAAAGTAAAAAGTGCCAAAAAAGAAGTGTTATTTTTACCAACATTCTCCTTGGGTGAACTGGGAAAAAAGACAACCAAGTTCATCTTATTAATGTCTCAATAACTGTAAATTGAGAAAATACGCTTTTCAAAAGAGTTCGTTGAAAACGGGGAAAAGGTTTATAGAATAGAATTGGAGGTGAAGAGGCGAGACGAAAGGAATGATGGAATTTCTTAAAAGAAGGCTATCTGCTCATAGTGATAGATAAAGATAGAGTTATAGCAGAGGAAGAGGGAAAAGCTTACAAAACCCACAGGATAATTAACTTCATTTGAAACATAATAATAAATATTATTATGTAAATTGTTTATGTTTTCAAACATTACACACAAATGTAAATATTCCTTTTCATGCTATCACCAAGAGCTTTTCTAGTAAAATGTCAATTAAAATGCATCTTAGGTGCATATAATTTTCTCAAGGTTTTGTCTTCCTTGAGAATATTTTCTAGATCCCAGAAAACTTAATAATTTCATATAATTTATGTTTTTAAAAATTATACTCCTTTTGGAAGGTGTAAAAAGCAATAATTACTCTGGCAATATTGCTGCACTGAGCGTGGAAAGAACTGAGAAGTTTTATAAAGCTCATAACGGCAAAATGTGTGAAGTTCAGCAGCCAAGGTCAGGGAAACACAATTACAAGCTTGGTTGTTTAGAATACAATAAAGCTGATAAAAAAATACAAAGATTAATTTCAAAAGTATTAGAAAAATGTCAAGTAATGTATGAATCATTGAGGTAGGATCAGTCTGGCTCCTTTGATATTTCTCAGCAGAACAATGAGAGGAATTGAACTAAGGTCTTCAACTACAATCATGTTTACTTGTATTTCTTTTTGGATAACTTTATGGTATCGATACAAAAAGTTTAGTTCGGGTAGGTAGATCAAATAAAATATATGCTCTGGTCAGATGAAGTATTTGGTTGAACCATATGAAACTGCTATTTTGTAGGTCAAAATTGGTTGAGTTTTAGGAATTTCATGTGGTTCATGTATCATAATGTGTTGTAATGTAGGCAATTTAGGATCATTTCAAAGTTAAATTGGCATGTGTAAATTTCATCTCGGTTCTACTGCTTTACTGGCTGTGAACCTAGGCAAGTTACCAAGTTATATGATGCTACATTTCCTGTAGTATCCCTGCCTGGATAATGGCCATCGTGGTGTCTACTTTTAGAGCATGGGCTTGTTCCCACCTAATGAAAGGGTAGTTCTCCAAACGTTTATTTTAAAGTTGACAGTTTAGAACTCAGAAAGGAGAGACCCTTTTCTGGGTTTTACTAAACCTTCCAAGATGCCCCATGATTTTAAGTGTTCTGAGCTGCTGGTCACCTTCCATAAAGGCCACACCTAACACAAGCCAGCTGTCTGCATAGGTGAGGGCATCCCACCAGAACATCTGCTTTGAATCAATGTCAGCTTCATCTTTGAAAGATATCACAAATCTTGTTTCCACACCTCATTCTGCCAGGGACAGCAGAATTTAAAATAACCAGGAAGACACAAAGTATAATTCTTTGAAATTTAATAGCTGTTAAATTGGGAAGTGGGGTGGGTCTGGAGCTTATGTCAAGCCCCTCACACTTCATAAGCAATTCGATAACTCCTGAAAGCCTGGTGGTATTATTCCCATTGGCCTTACATATTTGAGTTAATTTCCTTCCGGGTAAGCTTTCTCACACCCCACCCAAAAAAAGGAGGTGCTTAGCAAACTCCAGAGGGCATCGGTGGGTTCCTTCTTGGGGGTGTCCTGGTTTCAAAGACGCACTCTGCTTTTCTCAAATAAGCCTGCCGAGTGAGTTCACTGTGTACAAGCTTTCTGGCTGAAGAACTTACAACCCTGAGAGTGAACCTCATGATAAGCCTGAGGTTGTGACACATGATTTCTATGTATTGTGGGAGTTACCACAGCCACTTAGAGATGAGGAAACAAGTTCAAACTCAGCAAAGTCATACTACTGAGGAGAAGGGAATTCCAGAATCTCACTTCTCAGCTAATCCACCGTGATGCTTCGAAAATCAAGAACAGCTTAAGAATAGGCATGTTATAGAGAGTTTTTCATTTTCCTTTTGAGTAGAATTTTCACATCGAATAATCAGTTAAAGATAGACTATATTTCCTCATTACGTCCCCCAGCTCATTCTTATCATCCTTCAAAATGGGTCAAAATTACCCAGCCTTCCATAAGTCACTAAAAGTGTCGTCTTTCTCTTCCTATGTGATTCTCACTATTTTACCATTAAAACTCAGTGAACTGATACATTGTTTTCAATCTTAGCTCTTTCTTTCCAATCTTTCCAATCTTTGGACATCTTTAACTTCAGCAACAGCTTCTCTACCACAGGTTTTTCTGGTATTAAAAATAACACACTTTGCCCACTTGTACCTTTAGAATCTGTGTAAGCCCAGGCTCCCCAGCATAAATCAATATTCTGCATCAGAGAAATGCAGGAATGAGCCAACAGAATTAGCAGAGTAATTTATTCTGCCTCAGCTACAGCTGGCAGGGACCGCAGAGGGAAGCCAGCAGATGTTTGTTTGCTAATGGTGGCTTCATGGTACAGTCAGAGCCCAATGCCCCATATCTCTGTTAGCCAGTCTGTCCAGCTTAATATAAAGGGATAAGGAAGATTTGGATTTCCTTAGTTTGCAATACCAATTGAGTTCTCCTTCTACTATTCATTGTAATGTTCTGTGATTTTTCATGGCTATAATATGGAATAATATCAAATGAAGTTTCAGATCTGTTGCAGTGAGAAAAGGAAAGGATTCTGATGTGGACAAGTCAGAAATTATTACTGAGGTCATAGTGCCCCGTAACTATAGGAACTTTCTATAATTAAAGTGTTCAAGAAATCATGGCCAATAATACCCCACTACAAGCTTGGTAGACAGAAAATAAAATGGCAGCCAGAGGCTCTTGGAAGAACATGTGGGTTTTCCTTTGTTTCCTTTGCAATGTAATAATTTACAAAAGTTTTATTTTCTCTCTAAAAAACAATGAATAAACTCTAACAATAAAACATAAGAGTCAAGGAAAACCCTGTTTCCTTTGGATTAATCTCCATCCTTGCCTACACATGCAACCTCCTGGGAGGAAAACTGAGACTTCAAGGATAGCAAAGCCCTCTTTTATGCCACCGCCGAGGAGATAACACACTATGAACATGCAGTAAACTGGTCTCTACTTTTGTTTTTGCTTCCTCTTTTGGAACTTATCTATTATATTGGGATTTTGATCTATCAAAGTCTTCACTGGAGATGCAGTTTCTGAAGCTGACTGTGGCAAGGTTCTGAGTTAGGTTCATGGGGGAAACAACCTCACAAATGAGAATAATAAATGTACAAATAACAATACAAGGACAAACTTTGGGGAATAAGGTGAAGGGAGGGTGTTTAAAAGATGAAACAACCTTATACAAAGGGTGTCCCTTCAGCCTGAAAACTTGCAGAGACTTACCAGCCAGAGGTGTGGAGGAGGGGCATTCCAGATGGAGAAGATGGCAGGACAGAGGCACAGATTTGGTAAAGAATGAGATTTTTGCATTCAGAAGACAGGAGTTGCTTGAGCTGGACATGGAATGTTGGTGAGGAAATGGTCAAAGAAAAGGCTGGAAAAGAAAAGTCTTTATAAAGCTTGGAACACTGCTTTGCCGAGCTCAGCCGTATGGCCTGTGTGTGGTAGACCACTGAGCACCACTGAGGGGCTCTCAGCATGAGCTGTCCAATTAGTTTCTGTAATTCAGGTCATTGGTCATCAGTGTGTAGGAATTTGCAGGTACAGATTAGCAAGAAGTTGGGGGACAATGGAGGCATGAATTAAGGTGGTAACATGTGAATGAAATGGAGGCCAAAGTGAGGATTAAATGTTAGAGGGCTGGAAAGTGCAGAACTTCCCAGATGACTGGATAGTGTGGTGGAAGGATGGTAGTTTAAGAGGAAGGAAGGACCAGTGAAAACAGAGGTTTCAAACCTTGGGAACTGAGTGCCATTTTTAAAAATAAGAACTGATTCGGAGCCTGTGTTGAGCGCTTCAGCATGCCAAGTGCTTTTCATGAACCATTTCACCTTCTGCTCAAAATTTTTATCAGTAGCTATATTATTCTCACTTTGCTTGTGAGGAAACTGGGACTCAGACAACAATCAATTTGCTCAAAGTCACATAGATAGCACGTGGAACAGTGAGGATTTAGATCTCAGCTCTTTCTGGCTCCAAAGTCTATCCGCTATTCAAAGAGGTTTTCATCTATGCTCTGAAGAATTCTAGAGATCCTCATAGGCTCTCATGGGGGCGGGGCGCTGAAGGAGTTGGGGCTCCTGGGCTCCCATCGTAGATTCAACCTGGCCTCAGTCTTGCTTTGATGAAGGATTTATCCTATTAGTAAAACCAGTGTGTTCTATTCCACCTGAAAAGAAGAGAAAGAAAGGCTTGGTTTGGGGCATGCCAAATTGAGGAGCAAATGGGACAGGTGAAGGTGTCCAAATGTTCAGTATGAAGAACTGATCTTAGGGATGAATATGTGCAGAAGAGGTCAGTGAAAGGGGCTGCCTAGTTCCAAGCCAGAATTAGCTTTCTAACCACATTCTGGTATTTCTACTATTAGTAATCACATTCAGCTGTCATGCACTGGAATAGCTAAAAGTTCCCAGTTGCCCTGTGACGTTGTGCACCACCCTCTTGGGTGCCTGCACACCTCTGCACCCACCAATTGGCTGTCCAACTTATCAAGAGCATTTGAGTTTATTCCCAAACCAGTTTTTGCCAGTTGCATTTGCTTTTGTAATTTGTAATTTTATTGAATAATATGTAAATTAATGCAATATGAATACAAAAGGCAATAAAATTTTTCCTTAAAAAAGTTGAATTATTTGGAAAGAATAGGCAAGTTATTTTGTCTTGGTTGGAATAATACTATTATAAAATATTGGGGGAATCATAAAAATCTACAGATTCTGGGCTCAAATTGATTTTCAAGTGTCTTTAAATTCTTACAACACTAAGTAACTAAACAAAAATTGTAGACAATGCATTATGGATACAGTTTATACAAGAAAGTTGACTTGGAGCCAAGTATCAGACCTTGGTTCTACATCAAAAGAGTGACAGAGTAGTATATATTTGTTAAGTTTTAAAAGAAAATAAAATGTTCCATAGGTCTGTATGTATCACTTTTCATGATGCCTCACTTGAAACAACTTTTTTATTAACCTATAACTACTAGTCCTGACCAAGTCAGATAAGAATCTACCATGTATTTCTAGTCCCTGTACAGAAAAGGGATTATTACCACTTGAGCACAGGTCAATCACTTGACTTTTGATTCTTAGGTCAAACCCCCTAGGAAATTCGGCAAGAAACAAAAAAACATGTTGAATTGAGTTCAAGCTTCCTAGAAATCATAAATATAAGACGTGGACATGAGGTGAGAGTTCAAATTTTAAATGACTTAATTATGATTTCCATTTAGAAGATCATGTGGAAATTTCTTTTTACTTTAAATGTATGTTAAATTCACTGATTACTAATAGGCACAATTCTATCAATCTCCATGGTGACATAAAATAGGGTTCAAAATTGGGCTAGCAGGGAATAGACTATTGTGAAGCCACTTTTAACTGTATGTGCAAGGTCGGGTTTTACTTTGCTGCCCTGGAGAAATACAAGGAGCTGGAGCAAGTAGAAGGAGAGGCCACATTGCTCCCCAGCAGCTGCTGTATTGTGACCCGGAAGCCCTGAGCGTTCAGCACCAGCCATGAGGCCTGTGTCTCTAATTGGCACTGCAGCCAGCTGATACTCCTCCCTTTGTGTGCCCTAGACTGCCAGAGCCAGGGAGTGGGGGCAGGGAGAGAATATGTGTGTGTGGCATGTGATCACCTGCTTCCCTTTCGTTGCCATGGGTTACAGAGCCCAGAGCTGGGGAGTGGGGCCAAGCACTCTGGGTGGAAATAACTGCGTCAGCCTCTGAAAAAAAATAGAAAGAAATAGGGAACAGGGAAACAATGGGAAAAAGCACAAAAATCGGCATCCCAAGGTGGCCTGACTGTGAGCGAGGAAGCCAGGCAGTCGAAACGACAGCGGCTCTTCATAAACCCAGCTCCCACCAGACACATTGGCCTTAACAGTGATGAAGAGAAAAGAACACATGCAAATCTCGAAGCAATCCTGTGCCTCTGCCCACTGGGCCTTGGTACAGGTCTAGGATCCACCTTGGAGAAAAACAAAGTCTGTTAAGAGTCTAGTCGACAGCTGTCAGGGAGCCACACTAAGCACAGCATTTCAGAGAACCAGGCACTGAGCGAGATGACACCAACAGGAAGGAGGCTGTGACCTTGGGGAAGCCATCATTTAATTAAGCTTCTTAAGTCGGTAAGTCAGGCTTATTGTGAACTCTGCACCCAAATACTCATTACTCTTCTTATTTTGATGGCTCATTGGGGAAAATAATGCGTTTCCCCCTCTCTCCTGTGGCCTCCGATTATTTTGTATGAAATGTAGACTTTTGGAGTAGAGGGGACTTCTCAACAAATCCAGTCTCCTAATTTTGCAGCTGAAAAAACAGGCTCAGAGAGGTTAGGTGCCTTGACCAAGGTAATCCAGTTTGTTTGAGGGTTTTTAAGTGTTTGGTTTTGGTCTTATTTGTTTGCTTGCCTTTTGCAGAGGGAAAAAAAGAGTAGGGGAGAGACTTAAATAATTCAGTTAATGTTTACTTGTTCCAGTTTCAGATTAGAAGGCCAGAAGATGAGAAGTTCACATCTCTTCAGACTGAACTATCAAGAAAAGAGACCACTAAGACCCCCACTTTGCTGACAGGGCAACCTACTGCCTTCGTATGTGATAACAAGGGTTGCCTCCCACCCATGTTACTGGGCTGAAGTCTCATGCATGGCAGGGCACTTGGGGAAATGTTAGGAGGGATGTGGCGGTGGGGCATGATCTACAACCCTCTCTAATTCAGTCCATGACACAGATGTGAATTCCCAGCGGTAATTTCTTCCTGCTCTGACCCCTATTAAAGGAGATGAGTCCTCAGGTTCTTGCAATACCTATTGACTTTGGCCATCCTCTTCTTCCTGAGTTTGTGGTAAGATTTTGTTCTTGTCTGGTTACCAGCTGATATTGGCAGAAATTGGATTCCATGAGAGGTTGTGGCTAATCTGTGTGCTTAAAGAGAACTAGTTTCTTGATGTCACATTACTGAGTATACATTTGCCATCTCCCTTTCCTGCTCTATCCTCCACTTGCTAAATAACATGAGGTGGACGTTCTCTTTTTGGCTTCTAGTCTATTTTGCCACCTTAAGAATTTAGACTCTCACATTAAAACATGTGGGGAGTGGTTTCGCTTGCGTGCTTCTGGCGTTTATTGTGAAAATGTAATATCTACCTGATGCCAGTAGAGAGAACAACTATGGCTGCTTGCCTCCAGGACCCTCCTAGAGAAGGCTAATGTCAGAGAGGGGTGAGTCTGACCATTCACAGAAGTGTGGTGAGGTTGTCCTGCTCTTCTCTCTCCCCCAAGCTCCCATGAGGGTGGGGTAGATAGTACACAGGAGGGGAGTTTAGCCCAGATTTGTTAAAGGAAAAATATTCCAACAGCCTCTGTGATCCTTTATCAAGAAGCAAATGCAAGCTCTGGATGCTAGGAACACATAAGGGTGTTGTAGGTTATACCTTGGAATGCAGACTGTCCCAGAAACCCTAGGAAGCAGGTGTCCAGGTTCATACACCATCCAAAGTACCGCAGCCATTCCAAGTGCTTTAGAAGGGAGTTGAACTTCTCTCTGCTAAAGAAATTAATCCAGAGCCTAAATCCTGCTTGTTGTTAATGGCTAGATATCCTTGAGATAGATTCCTTTGCAATGTCCTTTGATCTTGGCTGAGCCCTCTGGGGGCTGCATATTTCTCTCAGTAATCAAAGTCCATAGGTCTTTTTTCTTCCTTAGGGGATCTACCTATACTCTATGAGTTTTTTTAAAACCATTATACTATGTTCTCTATTTCAGTTCGCTTTCTTTCTTTTTCCAAATCTCTTTTATTTTCTTTCACTTTGATTCCCACACAGAAATGACAGCTTCTTGGAGTTCTGGGATTCAACCAACAAGAAATGTTTACAGAGCACATACTGTGTGGCAACGTAGGACCAGGGAGCAGATGTGCTCCCTGTCCTCATCACACTTATCTCTAGAGTTAGAAAAATCCGAGGATGCGAAGTTTCAGTTGAAAAGGAGGAGAGTTGGGGAGGGGCAAAGGGAAAAGCAGGTAAAAAGACCCTAAGTAAAGAGAGAGTGCAGAAACTGATAGGAGTAGAGTAAGCTTGGACGTGGAGAGCAAAGCAGGGATATGGTGAGAGACGAAGTGGGAGGAGGCTGGCAGGGACCAGGCCGTGGAAACCTTTAGAACTTCTAAACCACATCAAGGAATTAGATTTTACCCTTCAGACAATAGGAGCCACTGAATGTTATAAGCAGATGGCATAGTGATCAGATTTGAACCTTAGAAAGATGAGTACAAGATTGGGGGAACATTGGAATATTTGCAGGAAGAGAAGTTAAGAAGAAATTTTGAAGGGATAATTATGATCTGGACGAGGATAGTGGCAGTGAGGATGGGAGACCTGAACAGATTAGAGACTAATTTAGAAGTAGAACTGACCTTCGATAGCTGTGCAGGCTGGTGCATGAGCGCAGTGTGGGCTGCTCTGAGGAGCTCATTAATTATAGAACAGGAAAATGACAATGACCTCAGATGTCAATCACTGTGCCTGCCCAGTCACAGACTCCGCTGAAGGAACAGATCTAGAAGATCTGGTGTTAAACAGTGTAACCTTACTCTACCTGGCCCCAGTTGATTAGAGCAGGGGTAAACACCTGACCCAAAGGTAGGGCATCCACCTGCTGGCCAGAAACCAAATGATGTGGCCTGGCCCATAACTATAATCTGGACCAGTTAATTTTGCTCTCTGGAAATATGAACTATGAAAATGCCAAGAGAATGAGTCAGTTAGTAATAAGAGCTGAGGTTTAAAAATGATAGGTTAAAGAGAGGGTAGAACAAGAAGAAACATGTGCAAGCTGAAATTATGACAAACGGGCAGTTATGAGTAAGCAAAAGAAACCAGTCCATGGAGAGGGTAGAATGGAGCGGGTGACAAAAATAATCAGATAAACCAATAGAAGGCATCCCTGTGGCTGCTGAGAGCAACAGGGAGCATATGTGGTTTCTAGAACTATCTCCTGCGCTGAGCATTTTCTGTTCCCACTGCTGTTCCACAAGCATCCTTGCAATCAATCACTCCCATAACTTGAGAGTCTCTATTCATTGCAACAAAAGAGCATTACCAAAACAGCTAATATTTTGCCCATTGTCACATGCTTGTCTCTGTCCATCTTGCTGCTTATCTCGAGTGTGGTCCAGAGATGCTTGCCTGCCCAGGATCCCTCAAGAAAAATTCTATCATCCCTGATGACTTTCCAAGAGCTGCCTTTGGCCACATTCACTAGGTACATCAAAATCAGAAAGAATGTAAAACTTCATTCTGGAGATTCTGCTTTATGGCAAAATTTTAAACCCATGACGTGTTTCAGTGGGTTGAAAATGTCTTTGAACGTGTGCTCCCATCTCCAAAGCTATGATTAATTACTAGTGGTTGCTACTGATTATGCCTGCAGCTCTCAGCAAGAAAATGAGTAAGAAGTATTTGAGCTTTTACGTTCTCTATCTGACAAAGAGACTCTTTAAAAAAAAAAAAAAGAAAAAGAAAAAAAACTGGATATAATTTATAACAAGCTTCTATATTTTCTGAGCAGCTTTGGCCCGGCCCATATCTGTCCTGAGATGAGCTATGATAGAGGCAGGTGAGGCGTGCTGCTTCTCCTCACACACAAAGTTATCCTCATCATGCTTCGTGCACATTTCTGAATTAGTTCCAGCTACTTAGTGTCACTGCGGGACAATTTAGACTGCCATTGTTTGAGTATTCAACATACTCCTCGATGATGGATTCCTAGAAAAGGCAAAATCCATTATTTACACACAGTAGGAAAATAAACCTTCTCCCCAGCCTCAGACATGAAGATCGAGAAAGCTTTTTATATTAGACTGTTGGAATTTCACATACAAGCGGCTTTGTCAACTCTTTTAATCAATGTCCTTTAGAAAAACAAATTTAGTAATTCAGTTCCTTTATTCAGTAGGGGTGAGGTGTAACTAAGGATATTAGTTATCAATGGTTCATGGTCTGTTAGCCTGCACTGGCTTGTAATAAGCTGCAACTAACTGACAGCTGTGCCTTGAGGTAGCATCATTAAAAAAAAAAAAAAAAAAAAAAAACCCTCCAAATTGAAAAATACAGGTAGGGAAGTTGGGAGAAAACAGGTATTCCTCAGCAAGAAGAAAACTACTCTTCACAATGAATCAAAAGGGTTCCTATAGCATAGTCACAATAGTTTTCAGGTAAATATAGCAGGTTGTTGCTGTTCTCTGAGCTACATTTCAACAGATGCCTGAATGTTGGAGTGGGTGTAATCTGTGTCCATGTCTACCTGTGGACCTGCGGGCAGGAGTCAAGCAGACCTCTGCTTTACAGCAAGGACTGTGCAGGGTACCACCTCAGTGGCCAGGAAGACTTCAGATAGATGGTCAACATCACTGGACTGGGGGAAAGAACGACATCTGGGTGTTTCCCAAAGTGTGTTTCTAGAAATAGATTAGGTATAACATATGAAAAGGGGCCAAAATTAAATTAATTGAGAAAAATATGGGTCAAGTAAAGCTAAACTGCTCTATTTGTTGTAGGGCTTCTTGGACCTTTGAATAGACTGATGAATCTGTAAGACGTGTGTAATTGTAATATCAATTTCTTTTTAGTGAAATCCATGGGAAGCCTTTTCTGGAGGGGCTCATTTCATTGGAGGAGTAAGCTGTGGAATATGCTTTGGGAAAGATTCTGGTACTTTGGTTCTGAATTCTTACCCCTAGACTCTTTCTTGCGGCTTATGTATCTTGTTTTCACCTTCATTCTTTGACAGTGACGTTCGCTTCAGTTGTTGTGATAACAACATTGACTCTGTCTCGCCCTGACCGGGTTCTCCTAGGTTATATTCCCAGGCATACTCTTTGTAGCTGCCTTGAACAAATATCTCTCTCATTCTCCCTTGCACAGGACCTCAGGACCATGGTTCACTGGGCGAAACCTGCTTGGCCCACCTTGGTTCCTACAACAGGCAAACTTGCTCTGACTATACAGTGCCTGTGCTGAAAAACTGACCTGATCCCTGCCTCCCCCCGCCTTGTTTCAGGGCTCCTGATGGAGACACATCCTGCATGGCTTCACCATCTATGGGACTCTGAGGTGCCATGAGGGGCCTGCAGACTCCAAAGGCTTTCAGAGAAAGAGGTGGAGGTCAAGTTGCTCCATAGGCCCTGTATATTTCCTTCCAAAATCTGTCACCTTCTCCTTCTAAGTCCAGTCCCTTTCTGTCTTACATAAACGGAGCTGGCTTGGGGTAAAACACTGAAATGCTGTTCTTCCATCCACTCTTTCTTCTGTTCCATCTCCCAGCATCCTCCTGCTGAGCCTCTTCCCACCCTCATCTAGCTATAATCTAATCCTTCTTCCCACCACAACCTGCTCTTATTTTGTATCAGTCATTTACATATAAGTATAATTTTAAGCCAGTTTTTACCTCTCTGGGGATTTTTTTTTTTTTAATATTAGGTAATTAGGGAATGAAATGAGTGGCCTTAGGAAGCTATATTTCTTGCATGATAAAAAGCACAAGATTGCCTTTACCTAATGCTAGTCCTGGCTGCCACATTAAGTAGGGGAGCAAATTAGGGGGACTAAATAATTCTGTGCCACTGGCTAGGTTCCCAGGTGGTGAAAGTGGATAAGCAGATCCCTTATTTTGAAAAAGTTATACTTGGAGCTAACCATTCGGTACTGTTATTATGGCTCTTAGCAGCTGAACTTGCATGCCATTTTTTTTTTTTTATAATTTTACATCTTGCACTGCGAAATGGCATTATTATTTGACTCTGCAAGACAGAAAGTAAGACAAGAAAGTGACCCAGACCTCTAATAAATATTTTCCCTCTTAACATCAATGGGTCATTATCAATTAGATCTGGGAAGCCAACACCTGCTGAACTTGAGGAGCAACGGCTGATAGGAGCAATGGAAGGCACATGGGGCCGGAAGGCCATCAATGGAGAATGGTGTTTACTAAAACAGGCAAGCAAGCAAACTCACTAGCTAAGGGAAAAAAAATGCTGAGTTAGTAAATGAATATTCAATTCCTCCCAAAGTTGCAAAAAACCTTTGCTAAGTTATGAACCTTTTTGGCTTCCTTGGTCTGTTCCATCTACCAGAGCTGCCCAAGAGCGAAACTCATTTTAGCAGCCTCTGTTGGCTCCGACTTCAGCATGGTACAAGAAAGACCACCGAGATTTAGTGCCATCTCCTTTCTGAGTCCAGTTCTAGGGACTCTCTCAGTATGAAACTTTCTTGGTATGGAGATGAAATTCTACATTAGATGACTGGAACCCATCAGCCATCTTTGCCTGTCAGACTCTCACACACCAGTCCTTTTCACAAAGGCTTTCCTAGGCCACTCTACAACAATTTGTACCCTTCACAAACTCACTCAAATCCTTCCTCTTCCAATGCTGATTTCTCTCATCTATCACCTTCTAATGAATTAAATACTCTGCCTTTTTACTTTGCCTATTTCTGTTTCCCCCACACAACCCTCATGATAGCAGAAATGTTTTACATATTTTGTTCCCTGATATTTCCCCAGTATCTAGAATAGTGTCCAGCACATAGTATATGCTCAATAAAAGCATGTTGAATAAATGACTAAATCAATTAAAATTATTAGCCCTCTGGAAATGAATAGTCTTCTCCCTTAAAATAAGGTTCTGTCATACTACTTTTACACTTAAATTCCATGCACGTTTTTGGAAATGTATTATGTCTAAAAGCAGAGTACTAGCAATACGAAAATGTAAGTGCTAAGTTTTGGTGAGTAGACATAATTATTCTAAAGTCATTAAAGGTTATTTTCCTTTTGCATGTATAGTAAATCATATGTCTAAGTTATTTTTTCCCAAATTTATACAGTAGTAGAGCACTATTTTACTTGTCCTAGACTACAAAGTATTTCTCAGCATTTTTAACTTTGTTTAGTAAGTTTCCTGAAAGATAACTGAGAAATTTTCAGTAGATAGCTAACTGTTAAGGAGAAACATGACTCACGCAGGTCAAGGAACTTGCCAAAGATCACACAGCTGGAAAGAGACATATTTAAAACAGGAATTCAACATCACAATTTCCTCACTAGTGAGATTCCTGCTACCATAAATGGTGTATTAGTATGTACCATGCATTTGCACATTATTTACTAACAAATAAATTTTATTAAAATTTCAAGATTGAAAGTGACATCCAGAGGAAAGTCTGAGTAAAGATCCTAAAAGACATAGTTACAGGAATCCATAGCATCTAAAGCATCCATGTTGAGGTAGAAGTCTATTTTAAGTGATATGGACCATTTCTCATTAACTTTTGTCACCTACCCAATAATTAGATATCAGTACTATTAAGAAACCCTTTTAACATTTATTTTATAATGATAGCATTGAAAGGACTTTGGCCATTGTCTTAGTCCATTTGGGCCACTATAGCAAAAGTACCACAAACCGAATGGCTTAAAAAACAAAGATTTATTTCTCATAGTCCTAGAGGCTGGGAAGTCCAAGGTCAAGGCACAAGCAGATTTGAAGTCTGGTGAGAGTCTGCTTCCTGGTTCACAGTTGGCTGTCTTCTCACTGTGTCCTCACAAGGTGGAAGGAGTGAGAGAGGTCTCTGGGATCCCTTTCATAAAGACATGAATCTTGTTCATGAGGGTTCAATCCCCAAAGCCCGCACTCCAAATACTATCTCATTGGGTATTAGGCTTTCAATATATGAATTTGAGGGGACACAAACATTCAATTCATAACCACCATTACCTGCCAAACGTCCTTATTTTTACTCGAGAAATCTAAGACCCTGGAAGTTCACACATCACAAACAAATTAGCAGCAAAACCAACACTAGAGTGAATCTCTGATTTGCAGTCCAGTGTTCTTCTCTCAAATAGCCTACCTGGACAGATGAAAACAATCATTAAATCACCTTTCAGTTTTCCTTACTCCAGAGTAGCTAATTCAAATCATTGTGGTATTTCATGATGTCATGTTCTCCAATAAGTTGTAGCTCTACAGATACTCAAATATTTGGAGATGTAAAATGTCAAAAACAAAACCAATAAGGAGGAATTGAAAGAGCTAAACCCTTCCATCCAGTTACTTCTGGCGGTGTCAAACCATTGAGGAGGAACCAGCTTTGTCCTTGGGGCTCTAGAGAGCTGAGGCTGACCTTGGCAATTGCAGGGTCTCAAGAGAGGCCCTTACCTGGGAAATTGTATTTGTCAGCACCGTTCATCCCTTTATCAGTTCCCAATATTTATTGAATTGAATCTGTATCAAATTTAAAACTAGGCCTGAAGCAAACTCTATCTGGTATGTTAGAGGACATCAAGTGAATCATCATTTTTCTTCGTTTAATTTTACCCTTGCTGGCTTTTTGAATAAATGCAATGGTAAAAAAAAAAAAAAAAGAAAAAGAAAAAAAGAAAAAGAAAAAAGAAAAGAAAAGAAATAACTCACATAAAGCAATTAACACAACAAGAGCAAAGAGTTCAATAAAGGCATGTGATGATGATAATGGTGATAGACGCATGACTTCTTGACAAGGCCAAGGTATCTGGGTTCATTTGTTTATTTTAATTTTATACAGGGGTAGCATGAGGTATTTTTATAGTGATGAAACAGTCCTGTATCTTGATTGTGGCAGTAGTTTATGCATCTACACCTATGATAAAATTGCATAGAATTGCACACAGATTCCTGAGGATAAGTAAAACAGATGAAATCTAAAGAAATTTCCTGGATTGTAGCAATATGAATTTCTTGGTTTTGACATTGTATTCTAGTTATATAAAATGTTACCATTGGGGAAAACTGGATGAAGGTAACTTTCTGTACTATTTTTCTGTGGATCTATAATTATTTAAAAATAAAAAAGTTTTTTAAAAAGGATTCATGGTTTCCCCATATTTTTTAACCTCTGAAAGATTTTATTAAAAATTGTAGATGTTTTTATGTTTCCTCATTTATTGAAAAAAATCTTAAAAGAAAGTGCCTCACCTCTTCTTGGAGATTACTATTATTAAAATGGAAATCATTTTTGCCAGTAACTGTGGTTTCAAGAGTTTGAGACAGATTTATGCAAATGACTGCTTTGTAATATCACTCATTGAAAAATATTCTACCTGTAAATATACATTACAAATGTTGACATTTAAAATATTGCTGAGCAGCTGCCAACTTTTAAAATTAGAATAAAATCAAAGTGGCCATTATCAAAGAAAAGAAAACCGAGCACAAGTCTACAATACCATAAAGAAAACAGACTAAAAGCTACAATATGTTCTTAAGAAAAAATTATGTATCTGCCTATCCCCAAATAATATACTTAGCTCTTAATTATGAAGAATCTACCCTCTCTGCATTCACAGAGAGACAGAAAGATCAATCCTTATTTGCTTCTAAAGGAAATTTTTTCTGGAAAAAGCTACTCCGCAGAATGAAGGGACTAATTTATGTTTGGCCACTAGGTGTCAGTGTTGTTGGTGGCGTGGGTAGTAAGGAGGGGGAGGGGAAATTGAAAGCACTCCGGAGATTTTGGGGGTTGTGAAATTTTTTTTTTCCAACATGAAATTCCCACATTACTGCCCTTCTCCCTCTCTGTGTCCAGAGGGATGGCGTGGAAAAGAAATAGAGAAGTATGAAGGTACAGCTCTCGGAGAGTTTCTGTACTCACAAGCCGTCACAACCACCTTAGGAAATGGGGAGTATGTGGCTAACTATGGAGCTATAATACCCAACAAAAATTAACTATTAAAGACAAGCCCATTTTAATAATTCCCTAACCACATAGCAGGAAATCAGAGAAACGTCAATTACTTCACGTTAGAGAGAGAAGAACTCCTCAGTCATGTCGGCCTGGTGATGAAAAAATTAGATGAATAATTTATATCACAAAGTAGAGTAAGGGTTAGCGTGTTTGTGAAGAGGATTTGAGGAAGGAGCTATGGCAGCACGTCAGAAACATCATCCAGGAGGCCACAAACAAAGCCAGTCGGAAGAGTCTCAGGATCTCGAATGGGATTTTTTTTTTTTTTTTTCAGCAACTGTCAGTGAAGTCTAATAGAATTCTGGACTTGGCTATAAGATATGGGAATTTTTCAAAGTCCATGGAAACATCAAACAATGAAAAAGAGATTTTCCTGGTGTTGTACTTGGCACAGACCCCAACGATAACAAGTTGGGTGGTGCCTGACTGGTCTCTGGAGGGAGATCATTCTTTTCTTTAAAAAATCCCAGGCCTGCCACCAGGCCTCAGGGTCAAGGGCCTGTACTGGGGACCCAGCCACATACCCAGGATCTGTGGACAGGGCTGGGTTCATTGGCAGAGGCCTGCAAAGGAAGCTGCTGTGTGCCAGTGCTATTTCAAGCAAGCGTCTCTAGCTGGAGCTGTTATTCTCTTTCACTTTCCTGAGGGGGAAAAAATAAAGTTTAAGAAAACCAAGGAGTTGGGATGGAAGGGAGGTTGAAGAAGAGAGCCCAAATAAGGGGAAGAAATCCCTAATGAGCGTCCAGAGGAGAACCGTTTTTAATCGAGTAAGAAGATGAACCACATGATTCCAAACTTTTCATACTTGAAAATGTTTCCTTGCTCATTTACGTTATAAATGCATGCATTAAATGGTCATTTCTGTCTTCTGCTTTAAACATTTCTCAGGGCAGTACCAGTGGCTTATTCTTAACCACATTCACTGGAGGCAAGGTAGTGGGATAATCATTTAATAAATGAAAAAAATTAAGAAAATAGAAAGTAAGCAACTAACATGGAGTGCTAACTATGTGCTAGGTATTATTCTCAGTGCTCTCTGGGTATTAACTCATCTAATCATCGAACAACACTATGAAGCAGCAACTATTATTATTCTCATGGTAGGGAAGGAAATTGAGGCAGAAAGAGGTCAAATAGCTTGCTTAAGGTCACAGAGCTTCTAAGTCTGCCTCCAGGGTCACTTGCTACATTCTGGCAAAGCGGAACACCAAAGGATGGAATGCATAGTGAGAGTTGCCTACCCTTAACAGTCATATCTGTTGTGCCTCACAGCTTCAAACACTACCTGAAGCAAGCCCTTGAGACATCTCTGGATCAACTTATGTTCACATTTCCACATAATATCTAGTCAGGGTCCACTAGCTGTATGACACTGTACACCACCCTCTCATTGTAATTTACATGAAATTGACATCCAAAAACTATAATAAAAAAACACATCTTTTCCCGGAGATTTTTCATACCCATGACACATACACACACCAAGCTTTAGCCAAAATAAGATCATGCCAATTGTATAATTGTACTCAAAATAGCTGAAGCTACGTAAAATGCCTTTTGGGCACTGACTTGGAGGGGGAGGGGAAGAAACAAAGAAAACACATGCGTGTCCCCTAATAACCCTGGTAGCAATACTGGGGCTAATGAATAGTTTGCTAGTCCAGCAACCGTACTGCAATTTGTCACTAATAGATGTGAGGAGGCCAGTTTCTCAGTTAGAACGAAGCCACTATTAGCAGATAGCTGCCTCTTGAAAATCAAATAAAGTCAAACCAGAAGAAGCAGTCCCAAGAAATAAACCCAGAGGAAGCATTTACTCTTGAAAATAAAAAGGAGTATCAGAGCACAATCAAAGATTTTGTGAAGTTTCTTATTATATTACTTTTAGGACAGACGCTAAGCATGAACAATGCAATCATCTGTCAGATTTCTCACTCCTATTATGCTTCTAATAAGCCAGGGTTATTTCACTTCCAATGATTTGCCTAGGAAGCCAATTACACAACCAGACTTAAGGGGACTTTAGAACTAAACCGTCTTTAAGTGACCAAAGAAACAACTTTAAAATCTTCCTTGAATTTTGATAGATTTTTAGAATATTATACATATCTGGATACAAATTCCTCCTTATTACCTGGAACGTATCATAGAAAAGGAAAAATAAAAAAGCAAACAGAAATGTTTATTAAGATAATTGCATTTGAATGCAGTTTCAGAAAAATGAATTCTTTCGTATTTATGAAACCTAACTATAATAAACAATTGTCAATCTATCAGAAGTAATTTTTCATTAATAACTGTAGTTTATAGTTATAACAAATATTGTTGGACTCTGCTATGGACTGAATTGTGACCCCCTAAAATTCATACATTGAGGTCCTAAGCCCCAATGTGACTGTATTTGGAAATAAGGCTTTTAGAGGTAATTAAGGTTAAATGAGGTCATAACAGGGTTCTAATTTGATAGGATTGGTGACCTTATAAGAAGAGGCCTTATAGGATCTCTCTCACTCTCTCTCTCTCTCTCTCTCTCTCTCTCTCTCTCTCTCTCCCTCTCTCTCTCTCCACTCACATGTCAAAAAAAAAAAAAAAAAAGGCCATACCAGGACACAGCAAGAAGGTGGTCTTTTACAAACTAGGAAAAGATCCTTACCAAAATTGGATGTGCCAGAACTTAATCTGAAACTTTCGCCCTTCAGGACTGTGAGAGATAAATTTCTGTTGTTTAAAACACTGTATGGTCATTTGTTATGGGAGTCTGAGCGAAATAATACAGGCTCCTACTCTGTATCAAAAATATTACGAGGTGCTGGTCTGCAGTGGTGTTCATCTCGGATGTGGTACTTGACCTCTTGGAGCTTAAGGTCTGGTTGGGCGACAGAAATTAAACAATTAATCATAAAAATAAGTGTATAATTATCTGTTATAACAATTTAAATAAAAAGATAAAGGGTAATTTGAAAGAGTGTAAGAGGAATTCAATTTAGTTTGGGAAGTCAAAGAAATGACATTTAATATGAACCTTTGAAATGAGCAAAAAATTAGATTAAAGAGGGATTTTTTCATTCAAAAGGCTAATCAGCTCTGTTCTGCTTCTGTAAATATGCTTGCTGCATGGGCTGTACTCAAAATTGACTAAAGACTCACCTTCCCTTTTGTTTGATCTGTCTAAGCAACAAATGTAACTGTTTGTACCCTCTAGCAACTCCTGCACTTTGTAACACTTTGTAACTGCCAGTAACTCATAGCAACTCCTGCCCTTTATAATGCAATGTAACTACTGGCAACCATAGCAACTCCTGCCACTTTGTAACAGTCTGAGGATAAATTAAACAATCAGCTGATGCCAAAAAGGGTCTGTATAAGGAATGTTGCGACTGAGCTCCGGGCCCAGATCTTCGGAGCGCTAGCTCCTCTGGGACTGCCAACATAATAAACCTGAGTTCTCCAATGCTCTGAGTACTGCTTGGTTTCTCGCCAGTCTAATTTTGGATCTTTTCTGCAACATTTCTGGAGGCCGCAGCGAGATTCCAACCATGCTGGTCTTTTGAGCCACCAGATCGGTGGCTTGGCCAGGCCAGGACAGAGGGGCTCCGAGACAAATGAGGAAGTGTGCTACCTGATGAGTATTTCAGATTCTATTTCGGACTGGCGCCCTGACTCCCAGATGCCTGAGCCCCCAACCAGACTCATAGGAGGGACAGACCAACACACCAGCAATGGCCACGGGATAAGGCAAGGTCCCAGAATCAGCCCCCAGTCAGGTCCCATCTCCAGATGGAAGAAGAGCTTGATCACCTCCTAGTCTTCAGTTAGAAGACATCAGTCAGGGTCTTCCCAGTGAGGAATACTTCAGAGTCTCCAAAAGAGGGAGGAGACATCTAGGTTTCCCCAGTGGGGGAGATGTCAGGTTAGGGCCTTCCAAAATGGGAGAGGCAATGTTTTAACCTGATGTATGAATGAGTGAATGAATGAGCGGCTTGGCCAGCTTGATCATTCAGGTACAAGTTTGTGGCTCCATAGCTGGGCACTCTTAAGGTCTTCTAAAGGCTTCGTAGTCTGTGTGGGCTCATTCTGCGGTAACATGGTATACAGCATATGGTCCAGGGCGGCATTGGACTAGTGTCTGATCTTGAGTCACAAAGCTGAGTCCTCTAAAGCTAAGCGTCACCTAAGAGCCTTCGGGACATGGCCAGATGAGCATCTGAATGGTCTCCTCTTTGGAGGGGGCACACATCCTTGTTTGCCTTTGCGTCACCATCATAGGGTGGAATGTGTTTGGTTAACACTGGGTAAAAGGAGGCTTAACTACCCTCCGGAGAATAACCAAGCGCCCTCTACAGGTTAAGAGGAGCGGCTGCTTACTCTCCACAGGACAGGTTAAGGAATGGTGGGAGGCTGCATGAAAGAGAGTGAGTGCTGAATGACCGAAACATCACCTTGCCAAGAAGTGAGAGTTGAGCTCCAGTCCATGGTTCCATGGTGAACCTCATACGGCTTAACGTGGAACCACTGGATCTCCATGAGGAATCTACTCCAGTGATCTGGTTCGGGTGTTTATACCGACCCACCAATGCTAAGAGACACCTGAAAAATCTCCATGAGGGGTGCGGCCAAAGACAAGTGAAGCAAGTGACATCCCCTCCAAAGTTTCCCTAACCCCATCCCTCAACCCTCCATGTGGTGTGATTGTTGTCTGTTGTGGGAGGCATGGCAGGAGGTTCCTCTAAGCCAACTGTCTTAAATTGTATGTTGAAAAATTTTAAGAAAGTTTTCTCAGAGGATTACAGGGTCAAGCTGACCGCGGGAAAGCTTCATACTCTTTGTGAGCTTGAACAGCCTGCCTTCAGGGTAGGATGGCCTTTGGAAGGGACCCTAGACCTCCCCACTGTGAGAGCTGTGTGCCAGGTAGTGACAGGGAACCCTGGACATCCAGACCAGTTTCTGTATATAGGCTCATGGTTGCAAATTGCTACTATAGTGCCCCCTTAAGTACAGTTTTGCACAAATAGGCAGGGATTTGTGGCCCGACCAATTTGGAGAAAGGACAAGGAAGAGCCAGAAAAAATCATCCACCGAAAGGACTCAGAGGAAGAACCTATCTTCCCACCACCGTACAACCCAGCAGCTCCGTCAGTCTCCGCACAGCCACTCTACCCACAATTGCCGAACAGCCCTCCACCATCGGTGCCTTCACCGCCCCAACAGCCCGAGCGACCACCAAGCCCGAGTCCATGGCACCTTCGCTCGGCCACGCAACCAGCTCAGCAAACTGACCTTTCAGATGCCCCTCCAAGAGGCTCAAGGTCCTTTTGAGATTGGAGAGAATGGCACACTCCAGCCAGGCCTCCCTGTCCTCTACTATCAGCCATTCAGTACAACCGACCTCTTCACCTGGAAGCAGCATACCATGCCCTATTTGGAGAAACCCCAGATGATGATTGATCTGCTCAAGTCCATCTTCCAAACTCATCAGCTTACCTGGGATGATTGCCGTAAACTCCTCCTAACTCTCTTCAACACCAAAGAATGATGCCGGATTCTGTCAGAAGCACAGGAATGGCTTCAAGGACAAGTACTAGGTGGTGTACTAGACCCTGTAGCATGGGCCTCAGGGGTTGCACCAGACGTTAGGCCCAAGTGGGACTTCAAGGTCCCACACAGAAGAGAGTCTCTCGACAGGTACTGGCAGGCCATACTGCGAGGGGTAAAAGCTGGGGTTAGGAAACCAACTATGTCGAAAATGGCAGAGGTACTCCAGAAGCCACATGAGTTGCCCACAGAGTTCTATGAGAGACTGTGCGAGGCCTTCTGGGTGTATACCTCTTTCAACCCTGAAGCATGAGAGAACCAGCGCATGGTCAATGTGGCATTTGGGGCTCAGTCCTTCACTGACATCCACTGCAAGCTTCAAAAATTAGAGGGCTTTGCTGGGATGAATGCCACCCAGCTACTGGAGGTCTCAAACAAGGTGTTTATAAACCATGATCAGGAGGCTCAAAAGGTAGCTGACAAATGGATAAAATAGAAGGTGTCCCTGCTGGCAGCTGCATTAGGGAACCCAGGTCCAGTACAGTAGACTGCTGCTCCCCCACAGAAGAGAGAAGCCAAAAGGAGACCCCCACTTCACTGCGACCAATGCACCTACTGCAAAGAGACTGGCCATTGGAGAAATGAGAGCCCTCGTCATGGGAAAATGTCTGAATGGCCAAAGTAGTTCAATCAACCTTGTAAAAGAAAGTACCAGCCTGAGCCAGTCATCCAAGAGTTTATTGGCCGGGATGAAGAAAAATCAGACTAGGAATGACCGGGCTCCCTGATCCTAGGCCCCGAAGAGCCTACAATCGCAGTAGAAGTAGGGGGCCAATCAATGACTTTTATGTTGGACTCCGAGGCTGAACACTCTGTGGTAACCACACCTGCGGCTGCTCTCACGGGTTGAACAGCAACTATCGTTGGGGCCACGGGGGACCAAGTCACCTGCTTGTTCTGCAAAGCCCGCTCATATCAGTTAGGGGGCCACCTAGTGACTCGTGAGTTCCTGTACCTACCAGAGTGCTCCATCCCCCTTTTGGGTGGTGACTTATTAACAAAGCTTGGAGCACAGATCACCTTTACCCTAGGGAAGCCCACCAGTCTCACACTGAGGAGCCAGCTTGCTCTAATGGTGGCTGTGACTGTGCCCAGGGAGGATGAATGGCGTCTTTATTCTCTTGGAGGAAAATAAATAAATTGAACCAGTCTGCTAGAAGAATTACCTGCTGTCTGGGCAGAAAAAGGGGCCCCAGGTCTAGCCAAAAATCATGCTCCTATTGTGGTAGACCTGAGACCAGGAGCCTCCCTTGTCACACAAAGGCAATATCCAGTGCCACGGAAAATACGCGTAGGGAGTTGGGATCACATCCAGCGTTTACGCGATACCGAATCCTAGTTGAGTTTCAGTCACCTTGGAACACTCTGCCCTTGTCGGTCAAGAAACCTGGAGGGAACAACTACTGCCCCGTCCAGGACCTCTGTGCCTTCAACAATGCCGTGGTCACCATCCGTCCAGTAGTCCCGAACCCGTACACCCTCCTGAGTCTCTTACCTGCCCAAGCAAGCTGGTTCACATGCCTTGACCTTAAAGACGCCTTTTTCAGTCTCTGGTTATCATTGGCCAGTCAGCCTTTGTTCACCTTTGAATGGGAAGATCCACACACCAGGAAAAACACACAACTGACCTGGACTCGACTGCCACAGGGCTCCAAGAACTCACCCACCCTGTTTGGCAAAGCACTGGCCACAGATCCAGCTGCCTTCCCTGGAGAGAGTTTGAACTGTACTCTACTCCAGTACGTAGATGACCTGCTGCTGGCTAGCCCCACCCAAGGACTGCTGGAAAGGTACTGGAGCCTTATTGGCCCTGCTCTCTACCACGGGATACAAGGTGTCATGGAAGAAAGCTAAATCTGCAAACAGGAGGTCAGATACCTTGGATACATCATCTCAGGACGTGGGCACTTGGACACAAATGGAAACTGGCCATCTGCTCAATATCTTGGCCAAACACCAAGCGAGGAGTCCATGAATTCCTAGGGGCTGCCAGATTCTGTCAGATCTGGATACCAGGTTTCTCTGAGATTGCCAAGCCACTGTATGAGGCCACAGCTGGGTCTAGTAAAGACTCCCTGGAATGAGGCTCCAAATAAGAAAAAGCTTTCAGAGAAATAGACTCTTAACCAGTGCCCCAGCATTAGGACTACCGGAAGTGACACAGGACTTTAACTTCTTTGTACATGAGAAGAATCACACTGCACTGGGGGTCCTCACACAAAGAGTTAGGCCATGGCAGTGCCCGATTGCATATCTGTCCAAACGACTAGATCCGGTGACTGTGGGATGGCCACCATGTCTCCGGGCCTTAGCTGCCATGGTAATCCTGGTCAGAGAAGCAGACAAACTTAAGCTGGGACAAAATATAAATGTAAAGTTCTCCCCTGCTGTAACTCCATTAATGAATAATCAAAGACATAAGCGGCTGACCAACGCCAGAATAACTCATTATCAGGGACTGCTTTGTGAAAATCCATTTCTGCCCACTGTGGAGGGGCCTCCCAACCATGATTGTGCAGAGGTCACGAATAAAGTTTAGTCAAACAGGCCAGATGTGACAGATGTTCCTCTTCAGGACCCAGAACTGGTATTGTTCACAGATGGGAGCAGCTTCATCCATGAAGGACAGTGCAAAGCTGGCTACGCAATAACAACTACCGATGAGGTAATCAGAGCTGAGGCCCTGCCACAGGGCTGGTCAGCACAGCGGGCTGAACTATGGGCACTCATTCAGGCGCTGTGGCAGGCTGAAGGGAAATGGACCAATATCTACACTGACTCAAGGTATGCCTTTGCTACCTTGCATATCCATGGGGCCATTTATAAAGAGAGAGGATCACTGATGAGAGGAAAATAAATCAAGAACAAAAAAGAAATCCTCCAGCTGTTAGAGGCCTTCTAAAGTGGCAGTCATTCACTGTAAGGGCCACCAGAGAAGAACCAGCTCTGTCAGTAGGGGAAACCAACTAGCAGATCAAGCAGCTAAGGAGGCTGCCCACCAACCGAGTGCCACAATGGGTCCTAAGCCAATCTCCAAGGTTCTGCTGGCACCAGAATTGCCTCTAACCCCAAAATACACTAAAGCAGAGGAACAATGGCCTTCAAGTGAAGGGGGAACCAGGAAGGAGGGCCAGTGGGAGCTTCCAGATCAGAGACTCTTTATTCTTGCTGCACTGGCAGTTCAGCTAGTAAAACAACACCATCAATTAACTTACCTAGGGAAGACTTCTTTAGAAAGCCTTTTAGGCTGCTACTATTTCATACTCAAATTCCCAACCTTGTGTACCCAGATCAGTGCTAGATGTGCGACTTGTGCACGAAACAATGCTGGCCAAAGGCCAAGGTCTAATCTAGGGGTGCAAACAATTGGAACTATGCCACTCGAAGACCTAGAAGTGGACTTTACTGAAGTAAAGCCCTGCCGGGGCCATAGATATCTGCTTGTGTTAGTTTACACCTACTCCAAATGGGTTGAAGCTTTTCCTACACACACTGAATGGGCACGAGAAGTAGCTAGAGCCTTATTAAGAGAAATTGTTCAAAGATACAGGCTACCCCTTTTCTATAGGATCAGACAATAGACCTGCCTTTGTGTCTGAGATAGTTCAGACCTTGTCCACAGCTCTAGGAATCAAATGGAAGCTTCACACAGCCTACAGGCCACGGAGTTTAGGGAAAGTTGAATGCATGAACCAGACCCTCAAAACCACACTAGCTAAGCTTTGTCAGGAAACCCAGTTATCTTGGATTGATTTGCTGCTTTTGGCTCTACTCCGAACATGATGCACCCCGAGGCCTTCAGGCTACTCTCCTTTCTAAATCCTTTATGGGAAACCTCCGCCAGTGATAGGGAAGTTAAACAGAGACCCTTGATTAATAGCTGACCTAGAAATGTCCCAAAACCTTCAGGCCTTAGCGGGGACCCTCCACCACATCTCTCAGGAAACTTTAGAAAGAGCCCCTGTCTCTTTAGTAAATTGAGTCCACCCCTTTCAGCCAGGATATGAAGTATGGGTTAAAGAATGGAAGAAGGAGCCACTCCAGCCAAGCTGGACAGGTCCTCACACTGTTATATTACTAACTCCCACTGCTACTAAAGTTGCAGATATCACCCCATGGATCCACCATACCTGGGTAAAGAGAGCAGCACCTCCGGAAAAATGGGAGACTTGAACTGCAGAGCCTCTTCCTGATTAGCCACTCCGAATCACGTTCCAGAGGCAGCAGAAATCCACCTGATATCTTTGGCCCTGTTCTGGCCACCCCAGAAGCTGGCCAGTCTATGTACAGCAGAAGCTTGAAGATCAACCGTCCAGACTGACCAGATGTATTTTTATCCTCCTGTAGCCCTAATCCCTGTTATTATACTTGTCTTGCTGCTTGCTTTAGGTTTTTGTCCTCAAATTGGACTCTGAGGCATAGAATCACTTTAGCCCAACTTATTTAGTCTACGTCAGGATCCTCCCAATTATTACATGTTCAGGCTAAACTCCCTTTGGTACGTTTTTATGGTTCTAGGTTGTCTGATCATCACTGATTGTTTTGCTAATTAAAGTAGGATGGCACCCCTAAAGACTCTTTTCCTTCTCCTCCTGCTCTTCTATGTGTGTGACACCAGTCTCCCCACTTTTTCTTTTCCTTGTACCCACAGCATGCAAGGGTACAGGATAGGGTCCGACACTGCCACAGGCTTTACTTCTGAAACCGGTCTACCCACAGGGTGTGCCCTAAATGCCACACTCTGCACTCATTGGGGATTCAAATATTTGATAGGGTACATAAAAGTTAAATCTGAGAGCAGCCAATTCTGCCAAGAGCCTGAAAAATTATGGGAAATTTAGGCTTGTTGGCGATGGACCTCAGACAAGGAAAAGGTCCATACCATGCAGAGGGCCCAGCAGTTGGAAAAATTGTCTAATGGTTGCATAATTCAACCACACCTAAACCTACACTATCTCCTAGGCCCCAAAGCCCACCAATGTACAATCAGCTAAAGGTCACCTTGAGCCAAAGCCTAGGGAAGAACCTCTTTATTGACCTAGCTGAGAGGATAGCCCATGAACTTGGTGTTACTAAATGCTGGGTGCGTGGAGGAGCACTCATGAGCAAGCATTGGCCTTGGAAGGGAACTAGACTAGATGCCTTTTGCCTCCTTTAGTGGAATCACACAGTGGTTCAACATGAAGAGGGTTGACCCAGGATTTGGGTCCTCTCCTCAGACGTAATAGGAGAAGAATGTCATGGCCAGATAGGTCCAAGATACACTCAGTGAGTTGGAGAGACTTCATGTAGAAGAATGCTTTTTTAATATCACATGTACCTAAATTGGTGGCCCAAAGTTCCCTCCTGGTATTGGGCCACCAACAGCACTATAACTAACTCCTCCTTGTGCCACTCTTTCGACCAAAGTTCAACTGTCAAAACTGTAATATAAAAGAAGGCATGGTCCCTAACCCCTTCCATGCCATTCCAGCTATTAGCTCATTCTGAGAAAACTTCAACTCCACTAGCCCCAGTAGTTGGAAAGCGCCAGATGGGTTCTTTTAGATTTGTGGGAAGAGGGCTTATACCCAACTCCCAGCAAAATAGAAGAGAAGTTGCACCATTGGGATCATTCAACCTGACTTCTTCCTCCTACCAAACAAAGGAGGAAATGATCTAGGTGTTCCCTTATATCAAGACTTAAAAGCCAAGACTAAGAGGTCACTTGAAGTAGGGGGACAACAAACATGGGGAGAAAATGAATGGCCACCCCACCTTATCATCCAATACTATGGCCCCACAACTTGAGCCCAAGACAGGAGCTAGGGTTACCAAACCCCTGTAATACATGCTTAATCGAATTACCAGGTTACAAGCCATGTTAGAGATCATTACTAACCAGACAGTCTCAGCCATAGAACTCCTGGCCACACAACAGTCTCAGATGCATGTAGCAATATATCAAAACTGTTTAGCTTTAGACTACTTGCTGGCAGAAGACAGAGGAGTATGGATAAGTATGGATAAGTATTGGATAAGTTTAACTTATCCAATTGCTGTCTCCAAATAGATGACAACAGCCAGGCTGTAACTGATATAGATACTAAGATTAGAAATATAGCTTACGTACCCATCCATAGTTGGACAGGGTGGGACCCTAATAACCTCTTTGGAGGATGGCTCTCTACCTTTGGGGTGCTTTAAGACCTTAGTTAGAATAAGACTCCTCCTCGGGGCCTGCCTCCTTCTCCCTTACCTGTTGTCTCTTGTTGTCCAGTCAATTACCTCCCTCATAGAGGCTATAGTAGAGAGAAAGACTGCAGTAAAGATCCTTAGGCTGTGGAATTATCAGCCCCTGACCCAGGGAGATCAAGAGATTGATGCCCTATAAGAATTTAAATGGGCATCCAAAGGGGGGAATGAAGAGAAATTTTCTTTCAAAAGGCTAATCAGCTCTCTGTTCTGCCTCTGTAGATATGCTTGCTGTATAGGCTATACTCAAAATTGACTAAAGATTCACCTTCCCTTTTGTTTGATCATCTAAGCAACAAAAGTAACTGTTTGTACCCACTAGCAACTCCGACGCTTTGTAACACAATGTAATTACCAGCAGCCATAGCAACTCCCACCACTTTGTAATGGTCTGAGGACAAATTAACCAATCAGCTGGTGCCAAAAAGGGTCTATATAAGGAATGTTGTGACTGAGCTCTGGGCCCAGATCTTCAGAGCACTAGCTCCTCTGGGACTGCCAGCGTAATAAACCTGAGTTCTCCAACTCTCCAAGTGCTGCTTGGTTTCTCTCCAGTCTAATTTTGGATCTTTTCTGCAACAAGATGATGAAAAAATCGAAAGTTCTGAATGAAGAAAACAGTATGTGCAAAGGCCTTGAGGAAGGAAATAGAATGCTGATGTTCAAAGAACTGAAAGAAGTAAATGGAGTAGAGCATAGTTAACAAAGGGAGAGGGACCACAGTATAATTCATGTTTTAAAAATATCACTAAAGTTTCTGTGTAGAGAATAAATTGCGGGGAGACGAGTTGATGCACCAAGACCAGCTAGGAGGCTATCACTGTGGTCAAAGGACAGGAATATGATGGCTTCAACTAAGGTGGTGCCTGTGAAAATAGGAAGAAATAAAAGACTCTGGGAGTGTTTTCTAGGTGGAAACAAGAGGACTTGGTGACTTAATAAATAAGGGAGGAAGTGGTTAGAGAGAAGATGATGACTTTCTGGTCTTGAGTATGAATAACTACTGCCCAGATGTGGCATTTACAGAAATGGAAATGACTAGCAAAAGAGCAGAATTGGGGAGTAAGAGCCACTGTTTGGAATCCTGTTGCACTTGTTTCTGTTTATGAGGTTGATCTTGAGACCATTTTCCGAGTTGGGACTTTGGGTGTATCATACACATTAAATTCAGCAGTTGATGAAGAAAAATGACAAACTCACCAAGACAAGCTCAGCTGCAGTCTGAATTGGCTGTAGGTTAGTTCAGACTTGGGTTGAGCTCCCCTTGCAAATCCATTTCCAGGGGCAGTATTCATTGCTGGACAGGTGTCGAGGGAGTATCAGGAAAGAAGAACTTGTGACCTTGTCAAACCTAACCCTCCACTGAAAGGTGGGGTCAAAAATGACCTGAAAAAACCTTCTGATCACAACCAAAAGATAACTCAAGCAAACAGGGAGGGATAGCAAGCATACACAGTTTCCCCTGGATCCCTGGGCATAAGGGGTTTCTAGAGTGGATCAGGCCCCACTCACTTCTCTCCTCCACAGATATGGTACCACCACCACTGTGGTCTGCTAAACATAGGACTTAGGAACTCCCTGGCCAAAGGCCTTGAAGAGGTGAGACCCTTCCATGGTCTTTGAAATGGTCTTGTATTAAACAAGAAGATGTAGATTTGTATTGTTCTATTGACTATTATACTTATCTTAACAGATATAAATCTACAGTTGTTGCAAAGAAGGCTGTTGGTATTTTCTTAACTTCCATTCTTTCCTCCCTTCATAGCCATGGGACCTCAGTTCTTAGGGATAGATGATTGAAGTTTGGACTAGCATTGTGGTAGTAGAGATGGAGAAATGTGATGGGTGGAAGAGCTGCCTTGGAGTTGGCAGCAGGAGCTGGCAGTCAATGGATGTGGGGGATGAGGGAGGGAGAAAGGTAGAGCACAACTCTTAGTGTCTAACTTGCAAAAGAGAACAAATAATGATGCTGCTTTGGGGAGGGAGGGAGAGAGGGAAGGAGGGAGGGAGGGAGGGAAGAAGGGAGAGAGAGAGAACAAACCAGATTTGGAAGCAGAGTCATGAGCTCTTAAAGAAGGATCTGGACTGAAACTATAATTTTATCAGTCATCTGATTATAGAAAAGAAACATCACTCAGGGAATGATAATTGAGGAAAAAGGTAGGAGGTCTTTGTGAATGCAAATGTTTCTTGATCAGGTAGGGAAGAAGACTGAATATAAAAGATGAAATGCGAAGGAGAAACTAGGACAGTGTGGTATCATGGAAGTCATGAGAAGAAAGTATTTCAAATAAGAGGGGCTGGCTTATGGAGTAAAATACTTTTAGACATCTAAATTAAATGAGGACTAAAAAATACCCCTTAAATTTAGCCATATGGAGGCTACTGGTGACTCTAGGAGAACTCTTTCCAAAGAAGAGAGAAGCCAGATTAGATGGAGAGTGCCCAGCATGTGCAAAACGGAGCCAGCAAGTGTAGGCAGCTTCTCCTTTTCCTTGCCCACTACTACTACTCACCAGTCAGAACTCCTCTCAGTATCGTCTTTAATATGAAGATCACAGACACCATCAAGAGTTACACTACTCAGGAGGCCATGTAGGTTTTTCATTGTTTTTTTTTTTTAATGATAATGTTCGCCTTTGATAAAAACAAGAATGAATCGTCTTTATGGCAATGAAGATAGCAGTGGACACTGATTTGTTCACTTTCTTTCACTTAATCCCTTTTGTAAGAAGGTTGGACATAGGAGTGCAGCCCATGGCCATGGAAGCGACTAAAGCTTCTGTTGGGATTGATGTCTGGACCTCTTTGTTCTCCTCCCAGCAGCATACATACAACCCACGGAAATCCCCAGCCGTGGACAGCAAGTAAATAAGGAATCAGATAACAGAATCCTTGTTCTGTGGGCCATCTAACAAAGAAGGAGAGGGAAAAACAAATGTGTATCTTGAGGACAAATCAAGGAAGCATTCTTTTACCCAAGGCCAGCAATATAAACTTCTTCATAGCACAGATGCAAGTTCAGACTTGGGGGGGAAATGAGCAGTAAAGACGAAGGCAGTGAACTGAGTGAGTGGAATGTACCTACCGAGGGGAGAGTTCTTGAAAAATGGTTTTAAAGTAAGAATTCTGTAATCTGGCATGGATTAGAAAGGATGTTTACAGATGAGGGGAATGACTTAGACATTGGAGTGACAGAAACAAAGACTGAGGAGTCAGTTCTAGCTCCAGGGTATCAACAAGCCCACAATCCCTGGCCTGCAACCCCCAAATTGGAAAAGTTCTGAAAATTTAATGTTTTTCCCTAACTCATTTGGCAGTTAATTTGACTTGACCTGAATCCATTTGGTTGGAAAACCTGACCTGAAAAGATGTGAAAATAGTCACAACGACCTCACTTAGAGGTGCATAGTCATACATTTCATCAAAGCAATATTAATGTATTTGATTACGGAGTGCTGCCCAGACCCCACTGGGGTGTTAAGCATTATAAGGCAGACAGTACTGAGTTATCTTTCTGAAATATGGAAAATTCCAAATTCTGAAACACATCTGGCCCCAAGGATCTGGGTAAAGCATCGTGGACCTGTAGCGGGAGGAGGCAACAGGACCGTGTTCCTGACAGCGTGAGGACCATTAACACAGAACAGATGCAGAGATCACAGCCTGGGCAAGACATTCACCTTCGTGAGACACATATGGGGCCTGCAGTCACAGTCAGGGGCTATGAATCAGCCTGGGGCTGAACCCCGCTCCGTGTCCTTGTGAGAAGGAGGCCTAAAGAGCCCTGATGGTTTTTAATCGAGAAACCCAAGTATTTGAGAGCCTGCTGCATGCCAGGCACAACTCATTACCTCATTTTATTCCTCACACTAGCCCTCAAAAGGAACAGAGAGCAGTCACAGAGGAAATGGCACAGTTGGGGATCATAGCAGGTCTTTGTGACTCCAGAGCCCATTCATTACCCATTATACCATGCAGATCTCTCCCTGAACATAAGTCAATGGGCTGTAGGCTAGGAGAAAAATTATAGCTAATTCTTATGGGCTGTACTCTACATGTAGTCACCTTGTTTAATTCTCAAAACAATCAAGCAGGGTTGGTGTATTATGACCCCATTTTTCAGAAGGAGAAACTGTGGCTTAGAGAGGAGAAATAGCTTGTCCAAGGTTTCACAAACCTAATAAGAGGTGAAGCTGGATTTCAAACCAACATTTTCTGTCCCCATAGCTGGCCCTGCTCCCCTGTGTGCTATGCTTCCTCCTAAAAAGAGATCGGTGTTGCCAGTGGCCAGTTATTTACACATACACACAAATACAAACATACAGCCCCCTTTCTCAATAGCCATGTGATTACTCAGAGTTAAGTGTCAGTGGCCTTCTGGGATCCCTCTGATGGGTGAAGGGATAAAGGTCATAATGATGGCCACAGAAACCTGTTTATTATCAGGAGATAACATTTCCTGTCACTTTAAATGAGCCAGAGACCTTCAGACACTCCAGAAAGTCTCCCATTACACAGGAGAACAATTTCAACATCAAAAGAGAATGAAGTATGGGCAAAGGAAGGGGAGGAGTGCTTTTCTTCAACTGTTGATGATTGGTCAAGTGAGCCTAATGGCTTATTAATAAGAAGCAATTAATTGCGTAGCCAGCCCAGTAGTTCTAAGAAATGAAATCCCAAATCTGATACATGAAGGGCATCAGAGATTGAATAACTGTTAAAAGGCAGTTTCTGGCACTGCTTTGCATCAATAAAGATGTAAAGAACAAAAGGATAGCATGCAAGTACTTCACAATCAATAGATGCTTGAAATACAATGCTGAAAAAGCTAAGAAGCATAGAACCTGATAAAATGTTAATATCCGCTTTTCAAAGAGGAAATCATTATCATGGAAACACAGAGTTGGAAAAGACCTCAAGAGTAATCCTGTCCCACAACTTAAACTCCCTGGCTGGGGATGACTAGTCTCTTATTTAAAATGTCCAGAAAATTATGACAGACTGTATTGCAGAAAAACAAGAAAATGTGTATTTACTTATTACAGGCACTGGACAGCTGGCCCACCGGGAACAGTAAATCAGAGTCCAAAACAATAAAATACAAAGAATTTCTGGACTCATAAGACCTCCTCTGATGAACAAGACTGACATCTGCCTGCATTCCAACAGAAATCTTATGAAATCAAAATTTTAGCCCAGAGAGGTCTGGACCCCGCAGTGGGAATTCTTATAATTCTAAAGCCAGAATTCATAAATTTCAGCCACTTAAATGAAGGAATACAGAGACCACGTGGGGAAATCCCCTGGTCTATGTCGTAGTTGTGACAACCTGTGCTACTTGGCAGAAAATAATATCCACATGGAAAGGATGTTCCTAGTTTATAATCATAAGCTAAGAGAATTCTATTGCCAGACTGAAATTAAAACACATGCACACATATATATACACACATTTGGAGACCAGGACTGTGAGAGACATGACAATGGCATTTATATCACAATGCCAATTTATTAGCTAAACCCAAAGTGTGTAAGATTTCCATTTTCAATGACGTTACAACAGCAACATCCCTGCATCCAAAATGTCCTTGGTTCCTATTAATAAGGCTAAAATAAGCTTCTTAGTAAAATGTTTGGAATGTTTTGAGACCTCTGAACCCTTTGGGGACACTAGGCATAATAATGGAACAGATTTAATGATCTCGATATCATGCAATGCTGGTTGCCTAGAAACATCCCTCAAAGCTTAGCTGTTTTTGTCTATTCTCCTATATTTCTGAGCCTTGTCCATTTAATCAAAGAGAGGATATGTACAATTTATATCTGTTCAGACATTATTTCATTTCTGGTGGTTTTTAGGGACATTCCAGATAATTCAGGAGACCAAGGTAGTTGTTTCACGGGTTTTCAGAGCATTCTTGTGAGGTTTAATACACTTGGTGGTAAGTATGACCCTATCAATGCTATAGCTGAGGACATAGGATCAAAGATTTGAGGTTGAGGCCAATGTTTGTAACAGCAATTCCTCCCTTTCCACCTAAGAGACTATCTTGGTAAGAACAATCCCCTTTATGGGACCCAAAGCTGCCAAGCAAAGGCCATTTATAATGAAACTTTTCCTTTAGTTACAAGATTGTCTTCTAAATTAGTCCAATCCCATGGGCCTTAAATATAAAACTGGCTCATAAAACTTAAATTCAATATGGCAATTGGCCATGCTATGTTTGAAATGTATACAAGTGACTGAATTTAGCCCTGTGTTTTAAGACGGTATGATAGCTCTTTGTGTCAAGGCAGCCCAGCCCCCGGAAGACTGATCATTCTCTATAAGTCAGAGCTACATTCATTTGGCCTCATAAAAGAGGAACTGGCGACTGTCTCTGGGATGGCTGGAGGCAATGGAACATGCACTGCTCGTGTTTCTACTGTCTCACTTTCTGAGAGCCAAAGTGTTCTTCTATCCTAGATTATAAAAGGAAAGGCCCGGTTTCACTGGGGACACCTAAGCAGTTGGAGTAAGGTGCATGGTGCTCTGCATGGATTCTGAGAAACTCCTCACATTTCTCTTTGAATATGCATTCTCTATTTTCTCCACTGGCTCATAAGAGGGAAGAGGGCAGCCTTAAAACATGCAAGTGCTTTATCATGTCTGGGAGTCCATGACTCTGGGGAAAAGCTCACTCATTAAGAGAGAGAAAACTCTGTTTAAGTTCCACTTCTGGAACTAGAAAGTTATTTCTTGATTAAAGAAATAGTAAGAGCAGTGAGTAACAATAAGAAACTACACCTATAAACTTACCAAATTATAAGGTCTTATGAACACATCATGTCTCTTAAGAGGAAAGGAATGACGGGTCTACTCTCTTCTATTTGGTTTCTTGAGAAGAATTCAGAATAATACAGTGAGTTTAAAGATATTTCTACAAGGATTTTCCCTCTCTGTGTTACTCTTTTTGTTTGTTTTTTATGTGAAATCACAGGGAAGAGTCACTATTAAGGAATATATGCTGAGCTTCAAAGAGGTGCCATACGGGAATTTTGAAGTACAGAAAGAAACATGATATTATGAGCCAACATAGTTTGGCTCATAGTTTATCTAAAGCAGGCACATAGTTTATCATATATATGCTAAGATGTTTTTATATATTGAGCCTCTTTTATTAATCAAGTAAATAAACAAATATCATTTATTATAAAACTGAGTTATAAAATGTGCTCTTTGCCTCATGTACAGTGTTATATGGTGATCATAACCAGTAAACACTCTGAAATCATTGCCAAGAACATGCTAGATTGGAGAAAAAATTCAAACTTAGCACAATGATGATTTTTCTTCCATTGATTCATAGACTGAAAGTAACACATGCCATCTCTGATTTTTTTTAAATATAAACTGAAGTAATAAAAAGATCAGAAATCCTAAATTGCCTCAGGCTTTAGAGTTAGAACCAGAGATAATGACATAATAGGAAAACTTGCAAGAGGAAGTTTATTAGACTACAATCTCAAAATATAATCTTAAACCACCCTGTCTTAATCTCAGGGTACACTGAGTCTGGGTACACTGCCACTTCTGAAGTAGACATGCAATCCAAATTTTTTCCATCAGCATATTCCTCTCCCTTGGCCACAGTGATTGGCTCAAGAATAAGCACATGACTATTTTCACTAGTCACAACCAAATCCAGAAGCTGTTTGCTGAGTCGAACATGAATCTAAGAGGATATAAGTATGAAGTTGCTGGAGGTTATCATAAGAAGATGACCTATCCAAGAGTGAAGCCAACAAATGGCAGAGTAAGTGTGAGACTTAGTCCAAATTAATTTGAACTCTAGGATCCAGCCATGTCTAAAATGCACCTAGAGTTTTTTTTATTATTATATGATCGATTTCTCTTTTTTAAATTTAAGTTGGCCCAGAGGTGGGTTTTCTGTCCCTTATAACCAAGAAGGTCCTGACTAATACACTCCAAAACAATGAATATGAACAATACTGGGCCAGTGAATATAAAGACTGGGTCTGTTGTTCTGGTAGATGACCTAGAAGAACACCCATCTGTGCCCCAGATGAACCAAGACCCTTCACTTGCTGAGTCCATGTGCCAAACACAGAGTCAGCCAGAGGTAGAAGGGTACTATGAAAGAATAAAATGGTCATATTGCAGAAAAACGATCTCCAGCCTAAGATGATTTGACGTAATTAAGAAACTGAAGTCCAAATTGATGCAGGTAATCTCTGATTTATCCACTGCCAACAGCAAATGAAGAAAAGAGAAGACAGAAATGGAGACCAGCTGGTGGACATGGTTTGGATTTGCAGAGTGTCAGAGCAGCCTGAGATGACTGAACACGTTGGACTGTAGAGGTTCCACACAGCAGAACAAGCGCAGACTTCCAGGAAGTTTTTGATAGTCAGGCTTCCTTGAGTTGCCTCTACATCAAGCTTCCTTTGACCTCTGTGTGATACGATTGACAAGTATCCAGAATTTCAAAGTAGCAAAGAAGTAGAGAGAAGGAACTGCTTTCCTTTGATCAATTAGGTACAGTTTTATGACAATATATTAAGAATTGCTTTGTAAAATAAAAATATAAGCAGAATTCTAGTATAGTAAATACAGATACATTATGCAAAAGAACAAAGGTCTGTGTAGGAAGAATTGGAGGCCAAGATAAGTGTATCAATGGGTGGCTTGTGTAGACAATCTAAACTTAATTCTTAAATGTTGACAGTTTACAAAGAAGAAAACTGGAAAGGAGAATGAGAAACAGATGAAATGTGAAGTGAAAGATTTTTAATACAGGTGAGAAGTAATTCAAGTCTCAAGAACATGATCTAGAATAATGACCAAAACAGAAGTGCCAATGGAGACTTAAAAATCCAGACAAATTCAGGAGATGTCACACCTGGATGTCACATTTCCCAGTGTGATTGTGAGAACCAGATCTCACCTAGGGAACCAGTTAGTCATCCATTTTCTTTACTTCATCTAGAAAATGCATGAACTTCAAGCCAGATTGGGAGCTTCTCAAGGCCAGGAGATATTTCTTCCTTATTCTTTTTTTTTTCCCCCCAGTTCTCAAGGACTTCATAGTAGCAGTCAGTCAAACACTGTTGAACTGATGGATTAATTAATTCCAGCTGGAAGTGACAATAGCGTTCTGAACTAACTCTGAATTTTACTGAAAAACTAAGGGTCGGAAAGGTAATGAGTTGAGTTCCAAATCACAGAGCTAGTTGACTATCTGAGACAAGAGTTTGATATTCCCAAAATGAGGAGGAAAAATGTTCATATGCCTAAAAAAACATACTGGGTGGAAGTGACTCTCTTAATTTATTGGAAAAATGTTGCCACATAGAAGAGGGAGGTATATCAATATTTGCAAGGAATGGAGGAGTTCTTTCTAGCTTGTTCTGCCCAGATACTCATCAAGCAAGAAGAGCCAGTTAACTGAGAGACAGAGAATAGAGGGGGTTGTGATTAAAAGAGATTTTACAAATACATGTCAAAAGGTTCATTTGGACTCACTATTTCAGCAGAAGCATTTAGAGACATCAACCTCCCAGTGAGCCAGGTGTTTGTGAGTGCCTCTACATAAGATTCTAGGTTAGGGGCAGAGGAGGAAACCTGAGAGACAAGGGATAGTCCTGGAGAGAGTGAAAGCTCACTCACATGCACAGGTTTAATTCCACACATCTCATTTAATGAAAATTGTTAGATCTGGACTAATTCTGTTTTCATCGCTATCCAACGGTGCAGCCCTCTGCAGATCTCAGTTGACTCATCAGTAACTGAGGGGTGAGGACTGAATGATCACTAAGATCCCTTCTGGTTCTAAATTACCAAATTCTCAGGTAACTGAGTGTCATGGGGATGTGGCACCAGTTAAATTTAGTTGAAGTTAAACTTGAGAATTGTCCATCCCACCTTCCGCTTCTGGCTTTCGCTGACAAATATAAACCTGAATTTTATTTCTGTTTCAAAATGCCTGGGATGCTGAAATTATTCATATTTTAATTGGCTTTTAACAAGAATAGGTAAGAAAGAAAATCAAGACAGTTAAGAAAATGAATCCATTATAAAAACAGTAATGATTTAAAAGCAGGTAAGGGAATACTCTTATTGGAAATGTTGAATGTCTGCAAATGAGCAGTTCGATGACAAGCACACAATGGGATTAAGAGGTTTCACTAATGCACAGATGGAACCGTTTATAATAATTTCTTCCCCAAATTGAAGATAATGCAAATGTCCTGATTATTACTGGAAATGTATATTCTCTTTGGCCATCCCGCAGAATGTTGGACATTATATCTAAAGATGTTATCACTGCTTTTCACAAATGTATTCTCTTGTCAAAGATAGCAACTTTCTTGAGATTTTCTTACAAATCGAAAGTAGCTTTTGAAAACTACTAGAACCAGACCTCCTCTCTTAAAAAAAAAAATAGTAAGTCAGGGTGTGATGCTGGCCGTTGTAACAAATCTCAGGCACTTGCTCACTGCAGTGTGAATGTCTCTGGCTGGGTAGCTCTCCCAGGACACCTCTTTGAAGCAGTAAATCAAGGTCTGGACCCCTTTCACCATGAGGAACCTCTATCTTTTAGTATCTCGTAAGATCGCACTCCTAGCCCCACGGACAGCAAGGTAGAGAGCTTGGGAGACTCCACAGAAGGTTTTATGACCAGGCCTGGTGGTAGCTGATGCAGCTTCTGCCCACATCTCATCGGAACTCGGTCTCATGGTCCCACTTGGACACCAGGACAGCAGAAAGAGTAGTTCAGCTGTGAGCTAAGAAAGGAGAGGGAAATTGGAGATTGGTGAACACTAGCAATCTCTACCACAACAGAGAGGCCAACTCAAAAAACAGGAGCTGAAGGAGAGCTAGAGGACAGGCAGGGTTCTGTGCTGGGAGTCATTCAATACCACCAATCAAATGGTCCACAGACCTTCTGAGTGAACCCTGTGTATGTGGTGCAGGTGCCATGTGGGGAGAAGAAAGAGTTCGGGCAAATATGTCCTGAATCAGACAAGGCTCTTACAGTATAGGTCAGGGGATAACATGGGAAAATTACGAAGAGGCCATTTAATAATGTGAGACAATATTACTCTTTCTTCTTCTTTGCTCCCCAGCAACAGGCACATAGTATAGCATAAGATGGCACAGAAGACATGTAGTTGATTTTATTTAAATGGACTATAACATAGTATACAGCAGTATAGTAACCGACTTTAATTACTAAGCCCTCTAAGTTCAGAGATTGCAATGGGGTAGTGTAGTAGACATTTCTTTGCTGCCTCCCCAGTATAGTCACTACCCTCAATCTCCCATCAAACAGTGTCCTAATGTAGGGGTGAGATTTTTCTATTCTTAGTCATGTGATTTGTTCACCCCCAATTTCAGAGGTAGACACCAATTGGCTTATATCAAAATTCCCCGTACAGAGATTGGTGCAGGCCTAAAAATGTGATTCTGTTGAGGTTAAGAGAGAGAAACAGGCAGTGCATTGGGAAGCAAGTGCTACCACAAGACACTCTTCCTTTTTTCCTAGAAGAGAGGAAAGACTTAAGATCTTGGACAGCCACATCACTTTGCTACCTCACAGGAGATCTCAGAGTTGTGAGGTGGCTGCCAGAGGGAACTGGAGAGAAAAGCCTCACCAAGGCCAGGAGGTTTGAGAAATATTATTCCTTGACAAAAAGAAACACACAAGAGGAAACTTCCCCTCTTGCCGTTGGCTACTGTTGTATGAGGATGAGACAGCTGGAACTGGAGCAGCCATGTTGTAACTATGAGGGGACACACTTAAGAACAAAGCCAACACACTGAGAATGGCAGAATGAAGGAGCCTGGGGTCTTGATGATATCAATCAATTATTGAATTTATTAACTTGCAATTGTCCTACTCCCAGTTTCTTTTATTTATTTCAAAATATTATTGAGATGATAAACTATCTCATTGATTAGACTGTTTTTGCCTGAAGGAAGAGGTTCAGGAGTTGACAAGTATTTAAGAGCATTAGAATTGAGATAGGCTGGAATAAGGGTAGGGAGAAAGTTTCTATAACAATACAACAATAATATCTATAATTTGCTGAGTATCTACCACATGTAAAGGACTTCATTTATATTTTCATTTTTAATCCTCTCATCTTCACAGCAATCCAAAAATAGACATTATTGTGCTAATTTTACAAATGAGAAAATTGAGTCTCAGAAAAGTTAAGTGACTTGTCCCAAGCTACCCACCTATTATGTGGCAGCACCCAATTCCCATATCTCTGTACTCCCCTTGAGGTATCACACTACAGCTATGAATTTTAGCTCTAGCAAATGCAGCAGGCAAATTTTTAGAAATTGAAACAACATTTTCTATACAGGGATCAAGCCTAAATTTATAAAATAGGTGAGCAACACTTAATCAAGTTAAGTTAAATGTGACACATCCATCAAGAAGTCGCCAAGAATTAAGAGAATCCATGCCTTTAAGAGAATCTTGTTTTCCTTCAAGATTCTATTTTCTCCTAGTATCTTCTTTGGCATTTATCTACTGCTCATGTGAAAAAAATAACCAACTAGTTCTAGTCAATCTGGGCTCAAACACAGTGGGGAATGGCAAGGAGCTCTTTAGGCAGTCCAGCATCCCTTCGCCTTTCTTTTGGTGGCAGTCTCCTGCTACCCTTAAAGGAAATTACATATTCGGCCCCCTCCCCCCACATCCCGCCTTGCATTTTGCACATTCTGGTGGGGCCATAAGTCAAGGAGTCCTGTGATCTCCTGGCCAAGGTGACAAGTGACCCAGATAAGCCATAAAGACACTCACTTCTAGGACTATGCATCTTGAGAGGAGTGATGCATGAATGGGGAAAATTGTTGGTACCCATATAATCACCCCTACTGAATCACCAAGTTGTTCATACTCTCTGTACCCTAGTACCTAAACCCCTGCTACAGTCCTTTCCTGAGCCAGTCCACAGGTTTCCCATTGATTACTCCATGTTCTTTGACAAATCACTTTCTTGCTTAAGCTGACTTCCATTTAAATCAAGAAAGTTAATACTAGACTGTCAACTCTGGGTAAGCAGGAGCCTTGTCTATTAGGCTCATCCTTATAGCCAGAGTATCTAGCACAGAGCTCGGCATATAGTAAGCAATCAACAAATACTTGAATGTCTTCATTAATTAGTAAGATCCAGAAATAAATGAATCATCCCACTCTATAACCAAGTGGAAAATCGAAGCTTAAATTGCAGATTCTCTTTAAGGATTTTTATATGGGAAAGTATCTGCTGCTCATCTTGACTGCAAAACAGAATCTTTGACATGATGAAGAGTGACAGCTTTATACAGAAACAAAGAGAATGTGTTCCTTCTTGTGCCTCTAAGTCTAGAATGTAATGCTTGAAAGACAAGCAGAGAAATGTGTGCCTGCATATGTGAGATATTCTCTATGCCACATATCCCAGAGGCCTCAGATCTTAAACATGGTGATTATGTGGGCAGAGAAGGGATAGAAAAACTAGGAATCATTCCAAAGGAAGCCACAGTGTCCCTCTGCTAAGAATTGTAAGGGCAAAAGTGGCTGACTAGGCCCGGTAAGTTACTTACTTAGACAAATAATAGGGATAGGACTAGAGCAGGAGGGAAACCTCAGTACACTGCTGCCTGTTCTCGTTTCCAACTTCTTTCAGTTCTCTCCCAGTCTCTCTCCCCCTATTCCAAATCTGTTTCCTAACACCACACACACACACGCACGCACGCACATGCACACACACATGCACTGAGGTTGTGAGAACCCAGAAATATGTAGACATAAAATAAATGGAACTGAAAAGAAATCCAACATCACAACCCCTGGCAACGATAATGATGAAGAAAAGCTGCTGCCAGATGCCTCTTGTGATGACGCCAATGATCTAATTCTCTTATTATCAAACAATGCAGGTAAAGGCAGCCTTGACAGAAGACTTTAAAAAATCAAAAGAGTGCAGCATCACTGGTACCGTGTTATCTGATTTATGCCTTTTCAAAGACCAAGCATGTGTCATATGCTGATAATAGACTCTAGCCATCAAAACGTTATTTTATCTGGTATCTTGATTTTAAAGAATTGTGGAAAGTAGCAAATGGAACTGGGCTATTTATATTATGTTTGAAACTATGTTAGCTCACTGGAGGAAAACCACACACACACACACACACACACACACACACACACACACACACACCTACACAACAAAAATCAAAAGCCAGACTAGGTAATAATGTAATGAAAGGCAACAGCCTTGATGTTATAGACAGCCAACAACGTAGAATGTAATTTCCAAATTAGAAAAGACATTTTTCTTTTATGATTTCATAATGAAAGAATGAAGGAGCAATAAGTTTATACGTGGGTGCCCACCAGATGAGCCCCTTACCCACAAGTACTTGAGCACTGTCAGATTTCAAAGCCATCACTGCCAGCAGATGGAGACTCCTGCTAAAGAAGAATCCACTTTGGGAAACAGCTCCATCTATTAAATTACACAGGGATAGGAGGGTCTCTTGTGAAGCAAACACAACACATATACACACACACACAGATTTTTAAGTTTTTAAAAAAGTTTAAGCAATTGAACGTAAAAGCTCCCCAGAAGCATGATCTAATCATTTCACATTTCATGCAACTTAAAGAAGACATCTTTTTTCTTAAATGACTAGACATTAATCAAATGGACCTCCACACTTGAGAAGATAAATGCCAAGCAAAGAAAAGGAAGTCTTCTGTATATTTACCTTACTTTTTAAAGCACAGACATTAGAAATGAATGGGATTTTTGACCATTTATCATACAGAGACCAATTGTCTTGCAGAAATTTTTATGTCAAACCACACCTGGCCATACATGTTTGTCTCTTGATTCATGAGCTCTAAATATCACATTGCAACATTGTTGGGCTGAAGCCAAAAGGAATGTGTTTAAAATTCCTTCCCTGCAGTCTTAAATTAGCTATGATACTGGAAGAAGCTGCCTCGATGATCCAAAACTATGGATCATCTAAGTGTTATTTATTCAGTGTTTTAAACATATTATTTAATGGGGTTTGGGCAGTATATTGACCTTCCTAATGAGGTTTGACTAAAGCCAATATTAGAATTAATGTGCCCTCCTTCAATACCCAGTGACAGAGTGTAAGAGGAGCTGGCTCAGAAGGGTCTATGTGGCAAGAAGAAACCAGCCTGGCAATGAAAGTCGGCCTTGGACAATCTGTATGCAGCTGATCGAGAATTGAGTTCATCACCGTTAGGGATTCCAAGAATCATCTTTCCAGACCAAACTTGGTGCTCAATGATCAGAATATGTTGATTGGAAATACTGATTACAGTAATTATAGTTTATGGAGACACAGGAAGAGAATATAAAAGATCCTGAAAAGTGGCTTTAAATGAAAAGACCAGTATCACATGCATCAGAACTGCATGGTCATTGGAAGCCACTGCCAGGTGATATGATACTTGAGACCAGCCAGTCCTATCGCACATCTGTAGTCTCTTCTAGAGTCTGTATGCTTTCCAGACTCACATGCAGTTTTAAGCAGTTATTAGGTTGCTCACTTGCTAACTGATTTCCTCAAATAAATTCTCATTCTCATTCCCAAGCATCACAGAACCACGTTGCCCCAGATCTCTGGCTGCACAGCCAGTCCAGGCCAATGGTGGAGTAGGTGAAGTTTGTCATTTCCACCTCCTAACTTTCCCATTGTGCCCTCTTCATTCTCCTCCTCTCCATGAATTTCCAGGTTGAAATGATTAATAATAGCTTATAGTATGACATCTCCTAGCAGCTCCAAGGTCAGTTTCAGAATATGGCCTTTAGTAAGAATGAACCCCTGGGTTCCATTATGTATCCTTACCTGGTCACTTCATAGCTATGTGACTTTGAGTAGGTTATTTTACCTTTCTCAGAATTAGTTTCTCCACTGGAAAAAAAAAATGGGGATAAGGAATGAAATTATATTTACAAAGTTCTTAATACCAAGAAGTACTTCTTTATAATAGAAAATATGTAGGTGGAACAGGATTCTGCTCATTATTCTAAGTCTGAAGATTTGAAAACTATATATGTTCTTTTCTTTAATGTGGTCCATCTGGATGTTTCAAAATTCAAAAGGAATTTGAGAGGCCAAATTACCCAGTTCATCCTCAGAGTAACCATAATTACACTTGTTTGTCCCAAACAAGACCATTCCTATCTCAAATCCACTTTAGTGAAATCCCTTGGTCATGTTCTCTGAGCAGATGATTACAGATGCTCTCCTCCTTGTATTTAAATCTTCAGCCTGAGTGGACAAGGCAAGCAGGACAGAGGAGCAAAGAACAAGGCAAGCAAAAGACAAGAACTGACTTTCTGGTGAATTTGCCTAACTTCCATCTTATGTGTAAGATACCAAAATAGTTCTTCAAACATGCTTGCACAGTATCACTGTCCTTGAATATGTTCCACCAGCTCCCGTCTGAGTCAGTGTAATGAGTCTGCATTTTATAAGAGCTGAGCTTGGTCCAAATGGAACCATGTAACTGTTAGAAAGATTAATGGACTGTATCATCCCACAGTTGACTATAAACTTCCAATTGTGTGAATCTCAGTGTGGTGTCTAGAGCAAGATCAGGGTTTGCTTCCTCAGTCACTAATATCCACTGATATTGTTCATTATTTTTCTAATGCCAACCCTAGGTACATCCGGGCTGCGTAGATCCCTAAGGAAAACAACTTTTGTTGTAGGTACTTGAGAGCAGTCATTATCTTTGTTGCCAACTAATTCATCAGTCAGTGTTTACCAAGTTGCTGCTGAGAACAGAGACCAGCACTGACTCCTGCTGAGCGAGGGAAAGATGGAGGAGCCTGTGGAGCCCGCGGCTGTGCCCTGGAGTTACCGTTACCAGGAGCCAAGAGATGGAGATCTCTTTCCACATCAGGACTACGTGACATCAGGCCACTCACTTATCCCTCCAAGCCTTAAACTGGAAAGCAGGACACCAGCCAGGCCACCTACCTGAGGAACAACAGACTTACAATGTGTGTGAACACACTCTTTGAAGAACATTAAGCTTGACATATATGAAAGCATTCATCATGACCTGTGAGAGAAAATACAGTACCCACAGAGCTAAGAATAAATCAAGTTAACATGGTATATTTGTATCCATTTTCTCCCTTATTAATTCATGTCCCTCTCTTCCCACATTTCGGAACATTTTGAGTGGTTTCTCCAAATAAGCAACCCTTATTCTTTTTCAGTTTTGAAATCCCGTGCAGAGGCTTTTTAAAGCTGCACTTGATTTGTCCTTGACAGAACCACATTCTATGAAGAGTCAAGCATTAGTCCCTGGTTAGGATCAAGGGAAAGCTAGAGAGGATTTCTTTCCTCTGTCCCTACCCACCTACATCTTTCCTCCCTCCCTGTTATTCTGGATCCCCTCTGCTTCCTCTGAACAGGAAACACAGAGCTCTCAGTCATGATGCCCCTAGTTCCTACAGGAAACTGGACCGTTGAGCGGAAGCCCCAACAACCTCTGGGTCCTTCCTCCCAGGCACCTAATTGTGTAAGCTGCTTTTAATCACTTTGCAAAAATGTCCCTCTTTCCTTCCTTATAGCTGCATTAAATGAACGTATTTCCTTATGTTTGAACAGTTTTTTTTCTTTTCAAGAAATAAAGGAGAGCAGAATATTAGTTATCTATATTGCTATAATGTGTTGTGGATGGCATAGTGCTTACTGGCAAACATGACTACAAGTCTCTGAAGTTAATCAAGTTGCTGAGATTTTCAGGATCAGGATGTTGGCAGAATTTCCCCACACCCCTGTGCCAATTTAAATGTTTAAATATCTAGGGAACGGTAAATATAGAACACGCAACTGCAGCATTTAGAAAGAATTGTGGCTGCAGTCCTGTCTAACAAGCACGTTCCCTTATGTCCTCAAAACTTCCCTTTTGGCTAGATGGGGAATAATGATACGTGTGCCCCCCTCAGCCCTAGAAAGAGCTCTGCTGCAGCTCTCCAAAAGGTCCAGGCATTTGTCTGTCACCTCATTTATAACAAACTAATTTATGCTCTGTAGATCAGAGAAATGGAATGATTAGGAACAGATTTGTGTAGATTCAAATCTGCACTTTGAATGATGGAAAAGCTAAAGCTTATTGAACTATAAAGTTTAGCAGTAACTCTGATTCCATCAGTTGTCCCCAGTTGTTACAACAATGCCAAAGAAACCCAAAAACAATGAGTTGGCAAAAGGTACAGTATCAGAGTTTACCAGCAATAGCCTCCCTATAAATTTTTTTATCAGTTATGTGAAGGTCATATGTTAGTTAAGATGCCTTGATACATCACTGAAAGAATGATGGCCCGAGTTTGGATCTTAAGATTTATCACACCAAATATCTTCTGCTTCTTCCCCCAAAGACAAGTAATGGTATGAAATCCAGTCTTGCTAGAGTTACTTTGCTGCATAAAGGGAAGAAGGTTTGGGGGGGGGGCGGCAAGTGAAAGCAGGAGGAAATAACAGAAGGAAAAGGCTCCGCATACCAATGAAATCCTGCCAGTCACAAACACAATTTTCTGTTAAATCTGGACTGTGTGAACTTTGGTAAGTGAACAATACGCCCTGACGTCATGGGAATGGGGAGTGGGTGGGACAATTAAAGCCCCAGAGATCCAGAGAGAAGGAGCCCGTATTAGCTGAAGGGGCTGGTGTTTTTTCTCTCATCCTTAAGAGTACAAACTGTGGAGGATGGGAACAAGCAAAAAGCCAGATGAGACTGTTTGAGGAGAAGCAATAAACCCACACGGACAACGCGTGACAGAGAAGGGGATGGCCGCTCCCAGAGCCCTCTGCGCAGGCGCCGCGTGCAAGATTTACGGCATCCCCCTCAGACTCCTCGGTGGCATTTCAGGACCTTGCTTTACAGCCCCCTTTCACTTCATTGGGGTGTAAATAATTGATAACTTGAAGGGGCTGGAGAAACCCACTGCCACTGAACACAGATATTTTTTATGACATCAATTACAGGGCTGGTGACTTGATGAGAAAAGGAAAATATTTCAAACCACACTTTAATGATCTCCACCAAGAACCCCTAGTGTTCCAAATAAAATGTGGGTCTCTGGGCTTTGTTCTCTCTCTCTCTCTCTCTTTCTCTCTCTCTCTCTCTCTCTCTCTCTCTCTCTCTCTCTCTCTCTCTCTCTCTCCCTCCCTCCCCGCCCCCATTTGCCTCCTCATAGGGAATATAAGTTACAGCTGAACAGAAGAAATGGTTAATTTCTGTGTATTTGTACTTTGCAGTGGTGAATTGCAGTCTTCCTTATTCTAATAGAGACAGAAGGCCTGGGAGAGCTGAGGGCTTTGAGGGGAGGTCCCTTGTGTGTACCCCATCAGGGCCACATGTTATGTGACAGAGGTGTTATGGAGTTCGGCTTGGCAACTACAGCTACGATCGTAGTTGAGATTGTCATTTATGACATTACAACACCAGGGCACATTAAACTGATATGGTAAGCGGTACCATTAAGGCTGTTGAAAGGAAGTCAGAGTTCAAGTATTTGTACACGAGGCACTTTATGTGGTGATGACTTCTGAATTTATAGTTGTCAGAACAGGAGTAGAAACGTTGATATGGTCTGACAACAGGTCTGTTCACGCTTGTGTCTGGTTGATTGTGAAGTCCAGTTCATTTTTCTTTTTTTCTGGCAAAACTCTTGCAAGGTTGCTACTGCTTCGTAAGAAATGTCCAGAACTATGTCTGGAAGGTTATCCAAAAACCCAGATGATGCAATGCAGGGGGATGTGTGTTGAATACTCATCGTACATGAATCCTACGGGAAGGGTGCTTCAAGGTAATATTGGGATGGGGGGAATGCAGAGAGGACCTGGGTATGTCTCAAAATGAAGGGGGTGACGGGTAGGGGAAAGGTTCAATGCACTTCCAAGAACAATAAAATCCTATTCTTCTGTGACTCATTACATACATTTGAGTCTACCACAGGCCAAAACACATATCTTGAAATATCATTACAGGATACAGGAAACGTCTCCTGGAATTAGGTTATAATAGGCGTTCGGGTGTGTTTCTCCACTACCAGCACTGTCACTGTTGGACTATATTTCTTTCTTTCTTTGGAGAGGTCTGAACGAGGGGAGAATTTTTTTGGTCTGTTAGTTTAGAACTCAAGAGATCTGCCAGACTGCTTGTTCTCAAATTAAAAAAGATTCAAGCCGGCTCTGAGGCCAGACTACTGAAGCCCTCATACTTTAAAGCAATGTAATTCTAAGCTTCCATGCCTTGTAAAGAGCTGTTCATTGATTTGGCTCATAAGCAGGAAGAAAGGGGGATGAAGGGTGCAGTAAAAAGAATTCTTTCTCTTCCTTCCAGGTTTCTGATATAAATATGCCCTTGTTTTTCTAGTTTCATTTCCTCACCATTCTTCCATACTTTCCTAATACTCTCCATCATCTAATGGTGTCAAATAAACTATAGGATATAAGATCTTCAAAATGTCAGCAGCAAAGTGCTTCTTGCGGCTTACTTTCTGGCCTATCTGTACATGGCACCAGGAAAAATCAATCTATTTTTATAAGTCTTCCAACCCAACTGGGTCTACTTAAGAAAAATCTCCAGATGAAATTCATTGAAATGTTTCTAAAATGCCTTCTATTTATGTACCACAAATGAAACATTATTCAGAATTTGGAAGTGGTTTGTGGAATAATTGAGTCATTTCAGATTCAGCCTATAAGTATAGTTCAGAATGAAAGCTTATCAATGGATTAGATATTTTATCACATCAGTGTTAATTTGGGACAGCTGATTTAACATTAATAAAGCACTTGGCTAGAAAATGATGTCCATATATGATGGTCTGGTAACTTTTTTCTTCCATTTTATGTCACAATCACTGCTCGGTCTTACTGTTGCCCATTATAAATGTGTAAAGCTTTATGGACTAAGTAATGTCAAATGATGCAATCTAAAACAGATCTAGAGACAATATGGGAGAGTTTAGATAGAAGAGAAAGTTGTATGGTCTATGCCACCCTTACTTGTAGCTTTACTGGGTATTGATCCCGTTTCACACACTGATTTAGTACCCCGAATTATAATGCAGCATTAAATTTAAATACCAATTGAGAGCTTCTACCTCAAAGGTCACTCTAAGTCACAGTCATTCTTGACTCGATGGTCTCTGCCTCTTTGGAGTAAGAGTTTTATTATAACTGTTCATAAAAGAATGTGTGGCAGTCAGCCTGCTGTGGAGAGGACATGTGATGTTTTATAAGCTTCTAAAGGGCTAGGAAGCAATGAGTGGTTCAATATAACAAAAATATTCACAAAATCACAGTCTTCAAAGGAACCTCTGGAGGTCATTCAGTCTAGTCTGCTGTCTCTGGGTTGACCTGCACTTAGAACATTTCCTAAAAACCTTCAGAAAAGGGAGATCCATGGACTTCTTAATAACAAGACTCACTATACAACAACCTTAACCCATGGGGAAACGTGTCCTAACACCTCCCCAAGTCCCTGCACTTCACACTCATTCCCATTTCTCCCATGTGAAAGGGCACTGAAATCCCACATGGTCTACCACAGGTGGGAGTAGAGTATAATGTATTGGTCAAACTTTTTAAAAATCAGGGGTCCTTAAATTTTTAATTCTGTATAATGCATTACACTCCAGGTATTATTTATATAGCTTCCATTTGTTGCATTGCACCAGGACTATTTTTGTGAGTGAAATATGTCTGAAGACCATACTAGAACTTCTTTTTTTTTTAGAATCAGGCAAGCTAGATTGAGTTCTAGAGTCTCTTTTTAATAGGTATCAGTTGCCAGTACTGCAAAACATATGCTATATTTATATGACATTTAATGTCCAAATATAGGAAAGAAGAGAAAGAAAAGGGATGAGAGAAGAAGGAAAGAACAAAGGAAGGAAGGAAAAAAGAAAAGAAGGAAGGAAAGAAGGAAGGAAGGGAGGAAGGAAGGAAGGAAGGGAGGAAGGAAGGAAGGAAGGAAGGAAAGTATTTGTCCAATGATTATCTGCATAGAACTCACTTCCACACTTTCTGAGTCTGATGTGAAGCTGTCCCATTTCTCATTGCTCATCACTGAAGCAATGCAGGCAAAGGGGAAGGAGCAAACAGCCAGTGAACCACGTATTGCTTTGTGTGCCATGAAGATCTGAGGTTACTCCTCTATTGCTAGGTCTAGATTCCAGGAGGGCACGAAGCTGGGTGGGGGTGGAGTTAGGGAGGTGGACAGTAGGAGGATAGAACGCAACTTATTCATGGCAATCTAAGATGATCCCTTTCTTGCTCTCCTTTCCTTCCAACGCCCTGAGCAAATCTATTAATTCTTCCCTTACAGCAGTTAAAGGAAAAGAGGTAGACCCAGGTTAAAATCAAAACAAGTTTAAGGTGTGGCTTTTCTCTTTTGCAGTATGAAAATATATTAGTTTCAAAAATGAAATAGTTTAACTATATCTGGACTCCTCATTAATCTATACTATTTATTAAAATGAAATAACTCTTCAGGTTTTATAGAGTTAAATGTTGAACCTCTAACAAATTAAATATAACCTTTTATTTCAAGCAAATGATTAATTCACTGAACCATGTGTTTTACACAATTATCACATTTAATCTTCACCTAATGGATTAGGCAGTTGTTCTCAAAGTATGGTTACTGGAACCACAGCATCACCTGAGAACTTGTTAGAAATATTACACATTCTCAGGTCCAACCCCAGACCTACTGAATCAAAAACACTGGGGATAGGACCAGCCATCATGTTTCATCAAACCCTCCAGGTGATTTTAATGTACACTACAGTTGAGAATCACTGGGTCGTGGAATATCCCATTTTAGAAATAAGAAAATTGAGGCACAAAGTTTAAGCAATTTTCCCAGCATCATACAGCTAGAAAGTAGTCAAGGCTACATGACCACGAAGCCCTTGCTCTTGACCACTATGTTGGTTAAGATGGACCTCAGTTTACTTGGGAAGCCAGTGTCAAAAATATAGATAAATGAGAAAGATATTCTAGAGGAAGAATTTAGATTTTTTTTTAAATTAACAAATATATGGCTTAAAACAAGTCTTCCTTGGCTGAATGTTGGTCTACAAAATACTTGAACTGAAAAAGTTATGACTCAAACGCCAGGCCGGTGATGGGAAAGAACGCCTGGAATCGGAAGGTCCAGTGAGCAGACAGCCCTGCCCCCTGTGAAGGGGCAGCCGCGCGACTCAGTGCTGGCAGAACAATGCTACAGCAAAATGAACTCTCAAGAGAAGCAAGGAATCCAAATTTGTGAGTGAAATCTTGCAATTTTAGAACATTAGCTAGTAATTCATAAAATTTAAAAAACTATACAGATTTTTTTTTTTAAGACATGGATTTTGCTTACAGGATGTCATTTTGCAACCTCTCACCAAGAAATCTTCATAATATTTAATGAACCCAAATCAAAAGACTGAAGAGGTATAAGGTTTATGGAAAATATCTTTGGGGTTAGGCATGAAAAACTGAACTCATGGAACTGTGCTAAGCGATCATGTTATCCAACCAAGCCTAAACCTGATGTCACAACAGCTACTTTTATTAATTTATAGTTTGGAACAGTGTTTTATAATATCTCCTTGCTTGTACAGCCTTCATTGAGATCTTGTGACTGCAGACCCTGGTTTCACACACAACTATTTGACTGAGTGTTGGGAAATTACCTTTTGAGACATATGTCAAGTGTTTATGTGGGCACCGTTTTAAATTCTCATTGAGAAAGCCACTCTACAGACTGAGAAACATTCAGAGGAAGCAGGTTTGGAAAGGTTATTGCAAAATCCATCTCAACTGCAAACAGAAGTGATTTTAATGCCTGTTATTTTGGAAGCAGTTCAAAGTTGTTTTTTCCATTGTAAATAGCATTAAAGTGCTCTGTGGAGGCAAGTATTACTTTTTTCTTGGCCCACTGCACTTCAGTAATGGTTCTTATACACTGAAAGCACAACAATAAGACTCAGGAAGTTATGCACAGTGTATCAGGGATAGCAGAGGAGTGCAAGGAGAGAGGAGGTCATAGAGAAGAGAAATTGGGGAGGGGGGTGCTGTGCATGTGAATAGCAGCCAAGACAGGGAACATCTGGCAAACCTGCTCTATATTATGTGGTCATTCCACAAACTTTTCCAAGGAATCACATAAGGAGAATATTACATTTTAATTAGAGCTGGGATTGATCCAGAGAAAAGGGGAAAAAAGAGGATGGTTTGGTGAACAAGCAGCATCTTAGTTTGGCTGGGTCCATGAATTGCAATTAACTACTTAGCTCCCTCTAGATGTGCTCTGCATGTTCCAATAGCTCAGTGATTTAATGAAACAGCACACTGGGCTCTTGCCCAGCCCTAACCTGTAAAAGGAGAGCAGAAGCAATCGATGAGTGTCAGTTGAAGGAAAGAGGTCAAACCTGGGACATTTTTGAGGGGAAGGCACCAAAAGGCCAATGTGATATCCTTGTCTCTCCTTTCTTTTTTTATATATGTCACATGGCAAGCTTATCAGTTATTCTCTAATAGTAAAAAAAAAGAAACAGGGAAAAGATGGAGAGACGAATGTGATAAAATATCTAATTTCTTTAAGGTAATATTATTCTATTTCGTTTTATGATAAAATACATATTATGCCAAGAAATAAAATAGCCCATATGTCTTTAATCTTTCTTAACAGAAATTACATGCTAATAATGTGTTAGTTTTTTAAGTATCTAACAAATTAAATTTAATAGATCTACTATTAATAGAAAGAAATAAAAGAAATATTCCTCGGAACTTTTTGGTTGTTAACAAATTCATCATTGTACATTTATTGAGCTCAAACTACACAGTGGGACTGTCTTAGAGTACCCAACCCTTCCACTCAAGAAACTCACAGTCATGTAAGAAAGACAACATGTAGAGCCTTAAACAGTATAAGACAATGATATATATGATGGCAGCCAGTAAATTGCAAAGCTAATGGTACAGAAAGAAGCACCATGAACTCTGGGGGTAGAGAAAGCAGGGTTGGCTTCCTGAGAGAAGTTGCATTTGTCTGAATCCTGAAGGCTGGGTAGAATCTGGATAAGTGAAGATGAGAAGGGAGATCAAGCAGAAAATGAGCGATACTCTGAGCAAATGACCTGGAAGGCATGAGGAGTTTTCAGAAGACAAACCAGAGTGGCTGAAAGAGGCCCCTCGAGGCAACACAGGAAGGGTAGCATTTGAAAGGAGCCAGTGGCCAGATTGTATAAGGTATTGACAAATGCCCTACATAAGGCATTTTATAGAGTTGTAGATGACCTTGTGTAAGGAAGGATTCCTGGTGTAGGGAAGAAAAGCTTATGAGTGAAAACGGTCCAAAATTAGTAAATATTTCAGGAGCACACATACTAAAAACATATGCCAGGAATCACAAAAGCAGGATACTTCCAAATGGTCAAGGAATGCTTTTTTCTTGAATGGGATCTCTGTGGCACATGACAGCTTGAACATGATGTCTATTGTGATTTCTGTTTCCCTTTCTCTATGCCCCAGGTCCAAAAGTGTTATGCCATCTGAAATACTCCAAATTCCTGACCCCTAGCATTATTGACCCCATGCCAATAACATGTCAACTCCTTTTCTTTCCTCTTCCAGCATATCTTCTCCAGACAGTATTTTGCCCTTGTGCACAAGCTACAGACTTTCCAAAAGTTGGAGAAATCTTGCAAAGAAGGAACATGGCATCTAATTCTTTGAATCACCCTCCCTCTCCCTCTGTTCTCTTCCAGCTGCTGCACATACATATACTGCTTAATTTTATTTAATAAGAAAGCTCAAAATGTTTCCCAATTCAGAACATAACCCTGAATGCTGTTCCCTCTAGTCTAACCAGAAATCCTATTCTCCTCCTCCTCTAACTCAATAAACCAAATCTAATTGGAAAATAATTATAAAATACACTGATGTGCAATTTGTTTCACTAACTTAATAATTAGTTGATATGTTACTTATGGTTTGGAAGAGCTCTTAAGACACAGCACAAATTCCACTAAATGAAAGGGAATATCAAAGACATAAACCAGGGGCAGCATTGTTACTTAGGACAGGTCAGGAGAAAAAGATAAAAGGGAGAAAAAGTCAAGATCTATTTGACCGTTTTGAATCTATGGTGAGATTTGTTTTACCCCATTTGAGGATTTTCCTCTTGCTCTTTTTTTACAAGTGAGGTAGATCGTGTGTTTTGCAGATGAATTGGCAGCAAAACTCAGGCAGCTGAATCCAGCTGGTGGATGGACTTTTTATGTTTAAACTTTCCAACCACCAGATGCTTTCCAGTGAGAGAATAGTCCTAATCAATAGAACCCATCTCCTATTGGCTCCTGGTTGATTCGAATACACATTCTATGCTTGTCCAGGTAATATACAACTCTTAAACCCTTTTGCTTTTATACAATTGAATCTTGCAGCAGGAAATGCCTTAAATTTTCCCTTTCATTGTTTAAAATGTACAGTGCACAAAAATTACCGTTGAGACTTTGTTTTAAATTATTATAAACCTACCTTCTATTTGCTTTTGTGAGAGTTGAAGCTAAATCAAACTCCTTGTAATTATTGCAGTGAGCAATAATTAAATGATCACTAAATCAACCACATCTTTTAAAAGATATTTTCTTCTTTTTGGACAATTAAACTTATTCCTTATAGCTAGGTACTTGATTATGAGTGACACCAGGCAATGGTCCACCAATGCACCTTCATAAACTGAAGGATACTGTTTTATCTTCTTCCTTTCAAAGCTCTGTCTTATAAAAATGGCTTTTATCCTTAGAAGTGTAATAAACTCTCCTCTGTAGTACCCACCACCTGGGAGGCTGCAGTGTTTCTCACCTAAGGGTGACAGAACTTCAAATGATCCACAATGGTTCATGTCTCTATATCCTCTTCTTCACAAAGCTCCTGGCAGCCTTTCTTTGAATCAGCTCCCTTTCCTTGACAAAGCACACTTGAAGCATTTCTCCAGTTCAGCTGGGTGTGCCCGTGTTGGAACCCTGTTTTCCTGGAGACCTCGTGTTTGTGTAGCAACACAGTTCACTTTGGCAGACCAGTACCCTACATGACGAATGAGGACTCAAAACCTACAAGTTCAGCTGATTTCCAGTCTAATGCCTATGTAAAGGAAATAGTAAACCCGCCACAATGTGTTTCTTTGCCAGGGTCTGCATATGAGTACTGATTTATATTCTTATTGTTGTTAACATGAGGATTGAAATTCAGCTGAGACTTGCCTCATCTTATAAAAAGCAACTGATCAATTGCCTACCTATTGTCTGCAAGAAAGGATGTAGTGCACTAAGTCATTGTGCTTTGAATCCGCATTTTACACAGGATGTTATGTAGAAATGGGGGAGGCGTTCTACTCACATGCAACATAGTTAACTATTCAAATCTTTCTTCTGTGTGTCACCTGACCCCTTTTATCCTGCATTAGAAATCTCCTGAACTTGGCAAAAAGAACAATTGTTATGAAAACCTACTTTTTAGAAACATGGACTTGTTTCGAGAAACTCCTCTTTCCTTTAAAAAAAAATTATCTTTTACAGCCATGGGATTTTCCTTAACAAAGAGAATTAGTCAAGCCAAATCCTATGGACTCATCCCATGTCGATTCATGAAAGGAATGCTAATTAGGAAATTCCATTTTATTATATGAAACCATATTGGACTAAGATAAGACAAACTTGGTTAAGTGAATTACTATTTCAAGATTGGAGGAATTTCCAAACTATAGAAAACTGAAAAGAACAACTCCCTCCCTCTCTGACTCTTCAAGTTCTGCACTGTCCGTCCTGAGTTGTACTGTCATATTTCAGATTTTAACTGTCTAGAGTCTAGACGAAAATCTTTCTGCCTGTGTTTCTCATGCTATAGAAACCTCATCATGGCACAATATGTGTATGGATCTTTTAAAATAAAGATCATTGTGGTGATAAGGCAAATAGATTCATTCAACACTAGAAAGCATCAAACAACCTGATAAAATAGACGAAAATAGGTTACAAATTTCCTATAGTTTGTTTTCACAGAGTAGAAACTAAAATATGCAAAGAACATGGTAGTTACTTAATACATGTTTATTGATGTGGTGATAAAGTTCACATAATAGGATGCTCCTCAGACTCCTTTGTACCATAGAATTACCAGGGTTTGTGTCAAAAGTACAGCTTCCTGATCCCATCCCTAGAAATTCTGATTCAGTAGTTGGAGAATGGGACCCAGGAGTCAGCAGTTTTAATTAACACCCCAGGTAATTCGGATGTAGGTGCTATGGGCCATGCCATAGGGCATGGAACGTGAAGAAAGCATTATTTATTTCCAGTAAGTCAAGAAGCACTTCACTAAGCAAAAGGGTAACAAATGCTTTCTGAAGAGCAGGAGGAACATTGCCAACCTGGAAAGGCATATGGTTCATTTGTTCATTCACTCATTCCTTCCTCATTTTTACAAATCCACTGAGCATTTATTACAAAGCATTTCTTTGCTTGCCAGGCCCTATGACTGCTCTGTAAGCCCCAGGCATAGCAGGAGTTAGCCACAGAAGAGCCCACTGGCAGAAACAAAATAGCAGGTGCAGAAGAACATTCTTTTCTACTTGAATTTTCCTGTCTTTGAGGGTGTTAGTCATTGTTCCACAAATACATAGTCCTTGCTTCCAGAAAGGCCCCACACAAGCACCCACATTCTGCTCTCTGCTTTCAGCATTCAGAACACCTTTTGTCTGAATGTTTAAGTAGTTAGCTTTGAGTGCACATCACTCGACATCAGGCTGGACACTCTTTGTTTTGATAACAGAGGTAGAAGCATGGAAGCCAGTTTAATACCAGCTCAGGCAAAGTGGAGAACTTCTATATTGGGGGAGTTGATACTATTTTTCTCAACTTAGAGTTAGTTTTCTACTGAGGATAAATTAATGACATTATATAACTCATTTTCAACACATATTGCTTTTTTCCCCTCAAGCTAAAGGACAGGCCAGTTACATTTAGCCTTTAAAATAGACCCCAAGTTTCTTATAATTGTATGGAAATAAATCATATGTAATACCATCATATGTGCTACTTGGTATAGGGCTCAGATAAATAGGATTCTCATGAAATCTCTGATACAGAATTTTATTAGTGCAGAGTGGTAGAACATTGCCCCCTGGTATAGGAGAAGTGGAAACTGGTTTCTTTGTTCCAACTTTGAAGCCATGGTTTAATGCCGTGATACCTTGGGATAGGATTTAGCTAATGATCAGATACTTGGAAACTCTTGACTCAATTTTATATCTAGAGAAGTTTTATTTACAGAAATAATGGGATAGGTATTTTTAGATGAATTTTCCTAAAGAAAATAAATAAAGATATTGGATAATATATTAGCCAAAAAAAAAGTCTCATGAATGTATCAACAACCTGACAAACCTATAAAGGCCCACCAAGTCAAAAATCTATGGGAAAATGGGAAACTAGAGTGGAAAGCAAGACCTGAGCACCACAGATGCTTTTATCCAGAAGACATTTACTAAGTTTTCTTAGTCTCATACAGAGGTAGACAGAAGTCAAGGCTCAGGGCAAGTTCAAGAGAGGAATCTAAGAAAAAACTTCCTCACATTAAATGGGACCCAAAGACTAGACCTTCAGAGTATGTGTCAACCAGAAGTAAACTAGCTTCCACTACACACATAGGTGAAGAAGGAAAAGAAAGTAGGGAAGGTGGGAGGAAAAAGAGAGAAATCCATCTCTGAGAGATTACAGCCCAGGACAGCCCACATGTGGATTTGCACCAGGATTTGTCTTGTCTGGAGGTTCCAGGGAACTTCAAACTCTGAACTTGATTTAAGGTGCTCAAGGGCAGGTAATGCCCAGGCAGAAGGTAAACCTTTCTGGTGGAATGTGCTTTCACAACAAGTCTCAAAGACACATACAATTTTTCAAAGACAATGACAAATACACTACAAAAGTTACAAAACACACCAAAACAAGACACCATGAGCAAATCTGTTATCCGTTGGGACTCCCTAAACTCTGCTTTGTGAGAGGAGAATCACTAGAAAAGGAAGAGACACTTGTCCAGCTCCATCAGAGAAAGGGCCCTTTAGTCCATTTAATATTTTATGAAAAGTTTCTGTGGCTAGTAGATATTAAACACCACAGGGTCAGGGGAATATAAGCAGTGGGGTTTCTTAATTACATGATTCACAGTGGCACTCAACAACAGAGTAAAAGTCATCAAATTCCTTCAGGTAAGAAACAGATCTACTTGGAAACAATCTTTATAAGTATGAGGAATTCAAAGAGCACCTAATTTTCTTCAGAATCTTAAAAAAATGGACAAGAGGAGGGATTTAGTACTTTTATCCATTTTCAAAGGCAAAAACTGAGGTATAAAATTGAATCTCAGGTGATGAGGAGTTCAGAGACCGCACAGAAAAGTGACCTGTGGTCTCCTCAGGATTCTATATGGCACACCACATTAGTCCAACTGCTCGAATCTGAATTCACAAGGCCTTTTGATTTTGTTCATGTGTTTCAGATTCCAAAAAAAAAATGTATTTTGCCAGAATTCTTTACCCTTTATTTTTAAAAACATGTGTGTTTTAGGGTCAATTTAATCTGCATGTTTCCTATTTTCTTATAATTAAACCATCAAAATATTGTCCTTTAAAAACTATTTGATGTCCACGAAATCTTCTGAGCCCTTTCAATAAGCTTCTTAAAAGGGTTTTTATCCCATTTAAAAACAGAAGTTGCACTGTGTCACGGGTGACCTGATGCAGAAACCAAGAATCCCCTTTAAATTCCAAAATCCTTGAAGTCTGAGTAATTCCTGAACTTGGGGAAAATGAGTTTACCCATTGCTAAAGTTTTTGTGTTGCTAAAGAAGACATTTGGAGCAAAGATGAGTTCCATAAGAGGGGAAATCAGAGCTGCAGGAGAAATTGGAGGTATGTGAATTTAGTTATGGCCTCTGAGGAATAGCTGGAAGCCTAACTTGTCACACTGCCATCCACAAAGCAAGCAAAAACTTGAGTGCGCATCAAATGTTTGACAGGACTACAGAGAAATGTGATATCCATATGAAATAATATTTGCATAGCAGTAAGAAAACAATGGAATATGAATATATGGATTTCAACACATCCAGTTTGCTCTCTAGTATAATCCTCTGTTGTTGGCAGCCCATGGAGAACCCTCTGTAAATTTACCAATACTGAATAATTAATTCCTCAAAAGGATAAATAGGGTATGTTATTCTAAGACTAACTCCTGTTCCATAGAACTGGAGAACTGTGGTGGCAGGGCTAGTAGATGGAGAAGGTCTTTCATAGAAGGCTATGGGTCGCAAACCAGGAAAGCAAGCTGGGCTCTAAAGGAAACTCTCCCCTGCTCTGCTGATGTTAACAAGAGCCTATGAGCTGAGCAGCAGCAAGCATGCCTGTGCAGGGAACGCTCTCCATCCAGGCTCCAGGGTGAGTTCAGCAGGCATTTCCAGGGAATCCATAAATACTTCTGTTCTGAGCAGTTCCCAGCTCTTGGAGAGCACAGGCCTGTTATCCCTAAGCATCAAATACTGAGCAGACAGGATGCAGGGGCTTCCCCACCAGGGGAGCTGGCACACGAGCTCTAAGGAAAAGGGATCTGAGCCCATTTCCTACAATTGTTAGTGAAGGATAGTGGCCTGGCCCTTGGGTATTTAGAATCTTGCGTGCAGTACTGTTCTCGTGTGATTGCTAGGATCTCAGTTTATCTAGGCCTTAATCTTCTACAAAGAAACTCCCTCTGTTTCCACACCTAGGAGAATAAAGGTTGCTATTTCTATTACAGTTAATAAAATAGCTGATAGAGTGCTTCACAGTTTGCAAAGCTCTGACACATGCACTAAATATCAACTTTGATAATAATGTTGATTTTTATCACAACAGCAACAATAAGATTAACAATAAAAAACATTATAAAGTGAGTTTAGCAAAGTTGCAGGATACAAGGTTGATATATAGAAATCAATTGTATTTCTATATAGTATTAGCAACAAACAACTGAAACTTTTAAACAGCTTTGTTGAGGTACAATTGATAAATAATAAACTGCATATACTTAAACTATACAATTTGATAAGTTTTTACATATGTGTGTATATGTGTGTATGAAACCATCACCACAATTAAGAAATTGAACATATTCAAAAGTTTTCTTTGTCCTTTTGTAATCCTTTCCCCTCACCCCTCCATGCCCTTTTCCACTCCCATCTTTCCGTCACTATAAATTAGTTTGTTTTTCTAGATTTTATATGTATGAAATCATAAACCATGTACTCTTTTGGCCTGGCTTCTTTCACTCTGCATTGGTTTGATGATCACCCATGTTGTTGCTTAAGGTACTTTAGGCTTCTTGGATCTGTAGGTTTATAATTTTTTTCAAACTTGAAAATCTGTTTGGCCACTATTTCTTCAAATATTTTTTATTCTCCCCCCACCTCTCCTTCAAAGAATCTATATAGCACCTACATTAGGACATATATTATGACTCATTACTCATCGGCATTCTGTTTCTGTTTTTGTTTTCAATCTTTCTCTTATCTATGAATTTCATTTTGAATAGTTTCTTTTATGTTCCTTTTTTTTATTAAAAGTATTGAGGTAACATTAGTTAATAAAATCAAATAGACTTCAAGTGTACAATTCAATGATACATCATATGTATATTGCATTGTATGTTCACTACCCAAAGTTAAATTTCCTCCTGCCACCAAAGATTTGATCCTCCCCTGTTATTCCTATTATTTTAGAGAGTTTCTAAACTTTCAAACTTATTTTTTTTCCCCCTTCAGTGTTCAATCTGCCATTAATTTCATCTAGGAAATTTCTTCACTCAGACATTGTCATTTTCATCACTAGAAGTTCAATTTAGGTCTTTTTTATATTGCTTATGTCACATTTAACATTTTTCATCTCTATTCTAGTTTCTTGAACATATGGAATACAGTTATAGAAATTCTTTTAATGTCCTTGTCCACTAATTCTATCATCTGGGTCATTTCTGAATCAGTTTTAGTTGAATGAATTTTCTCCTAATTATAGATCACATTTTCCTGCTTCTCTGTATATTTAGTAATTTTTTATTGGATGCCAGAAATGTAAATTTTATCTTCTGAATCCTGGACATTTTTTATTCCCAAACTTGAGTTTAGTCCTAGGATGCACTTATATTACTTGAAAACATTTTGATCCATTTGGGTCTTGCTGTTAAGCTTTGTTAGGTAAGACCAAAGCAGCATTTAGCCTAGGGTTGACAAATTTCATGAGGTTTTACTACTCTGATAAGAACAAAAAACATTCTTGGCACTTCATGAGCACTGGGTACTATTTATTCTAAACTTGCGAGTAAATAGCCTCTGGTAGTTTCCTCTCCAGCATGCACTGATCAGTACTCAGCTAAAGATTTACGGGGACCTCTGGAATCCTTTCTCAGTAACTAAGTTCTATTCTCTCCCACACTCTGACCTGCAAACTCCAACCATTTTGGCCTTCCTGAATTCCTACTTTTATTTCCTCAACTAAGGGAGACTGCTGGGCTCTGCCTGAGTTGCTGACTCCTTTGTTGTGGTCTGGAAACACTCTCCAGGTGATGAGCTTGGCAATCACATGGCTCACCCAGTTTTTTTTCCCCATCACTCAGATATCACTGTCTTTCATTGCCTGATGTCCCATGACTTGAAAACCATTGTTTTGTATATTTTGCTCTTAGTTGTTTTATTTGAGAGGATAGATCCAGTGCCTGTTACCCCATCTTGGCTGGAAATAAAAGTTCCACAATTAGAAACTGAAATTGAAATATATGTATATACTATTTTAAATGGTATCGAAATATAAAAATCTTAGGGAAAAATTAATACAATATATATAAAACCCATATGCTGAAGATCACGAAACATTTCTGAAATAAATTAAAAATGGACCTCAATATATGGAGATATTAACTGTGTTCATTTATCAGAAGATACAATATTGATAAGATGTCTATTTTCCTCAAATCGATCTATTGACTCAATGAAATTCAATCAAATCCCAGCAGGTTCTTTCTTTTTAACTTTCCAATTACAATTGACATTCAATATTATTTTATATAAGTTTCAGGTGTATGGAAAAGTGGTTAGACATTTATGTAATTTACAAAGTGATCTCAGCAATTAGTCTAGTACCCACCTGGCAGTATACATAATTATAATACTATTGACTATATTCTCTATGCTGTACTTTGTATCCCCATGACTATTTTGTAACTACTAATATGTCTTCTTAATCCATTTACCCTTTTACCTAGCCCCTCAACCCCTCTGGCATCCATCAGTTTGTTTTCTATATGGATGAGTCAATTTCCGTTTCATTTGTTCATTCATTTTGTTCTTTAGATTCCACAAATAAGTGTGATCATATGGTAATTGTCTTTCTGTCTGACTTATTTCACTTAGCATGATACCTTCTAGGTCCATTCATGTTGTCGCAAATGGTAAAATTTCATTTTTTATGGCTGAGCAATATTCTGTTGTATATATGCACCACATATTCTTTCTCTAATCGTCAATTGATGGGCACTTAGATTGCTTCTATGCCTTGGCCATTATAAACACCAGCAGATTTTTTTGTAGAAATTGGCAAAATTATTTTAAAACTTATTTACAATTGCAAATAAAGACCTAGAAAGTTAAATTATTCTGAAAAGAAGAACAAATTTGGAGTAATTGTGCTATCCAATTTCAAGACTTGTTATAAAACTATAGTACTAAAGATGGTATGGTAGTGGAGCAAATACAGACATATAGATCAATAAAATAAAATACAGACACCAATTGATTTTTAACAAAGGTGCTACGATAGCCTTTTTTAGTAAATATTCCTGGAAGAAGTGACCATATGAGAAGAAAAAATCCTAGACCCTACCTTACACCATTTATAAAAATTAACTCAAAATGGATTAAACACTTAAATTTAATATCTGAAACTATGAAACATCGAGAAGAAAATAGGGAGAAAACCTATTTACTGGAGTTAGGAAAATAGTTCCTAGAACATACAAAAATAAATAAACCACTAAAAGAAAAACTATGATAAATCAGCCTTTTTAAAAATTTAAAATATAACGAAGAGTCTGGCTCCAGTTTTGTGTTTTCTTTTGATTGCTGACAGCTTTCAAGCCCCACCTGTCACCCAT